>CAUYRT010018853.1:0-26932 GCA_963574885.1 Lepilemur ruficaudatus
TATTGGCATATGTGAATGCCTCTGGTTTGTATGTATTGATTTTGTATCCTGGGACTTTACTGAATTCATTTATTAATTCAATGAGTCTCTTGGTTGAATCCTTGGGGTTTTCTAGATATAATATCATATCATCAGCAAAGAACGAGAGTTTGAGCTCTTCTGCCCCCGTTTTAAACCCCTAATTCCCTTCTCTTGTCTAATTGCTCTAACCAGGACTTCTCTTTATCCCAGTTAATGTTCTTTGCTCCACAATCAACTTTGTCTGATATTAGTACAGCCACACCAACTCTCTTGAGTATTGTTAGCATGTTGTATCTTTTTACTTTTAACCTGTCTCTTTAAGTTTAAAATAGGGCTCTTGTCTTACACAGTTGGGTCTTCTTTTTTTAGTCTAATCTGACAGTCTTTGCCTTTTAATTGCATATTTACATCCTTTACATTTGATGTGATTATTGATGTGGCTAGGTTTAAATTTGCTATCTTCCTATTTTCTGTTCATCTCTTCTGATTTTGGTTCACTTTTTCTTCTTTTTAATGCTTTCTTTTGGATGAATTGAGTAATTTATTTATTTTTTTTTAGCAAGGCCCATTGCTTCAACAGAATTGAATAATTTTTCTGATTCTGTTTTATCTTCTTTGTAGGTTAATTAGCTACAGTTCTTTGTTGTATTATTTTAGTGGCTGCTTTAGGGTTTATCACAGCATCTCTCAACATTGGCACTATTGACATTTTGAGTCAGATAATTGTGTTTCTGTGAAGGGTGTTATTCTGTGCATTGTAGGATGTTTAGCAACATTCCTGATCTCCACTCACTAGATGCCAGTAGCATGTCTTCAGTAGTCATAATCAAAACCATCTCTAGATGTTACCAAATGTTCCCTGCAGGGGAAAATTACCGCTGATTGAAAACCACTAGTTTGTAATATACATCTTTTACTTATCACAGTCTGCCTTCAAGTGATATTATACTAGTTCACATATACTATAAGAATCTTGCAACATTATACTTCTATTTCTCCCCTCCTGGCCTTTGTGCTAGTATGGTCATATATTTTACTTGTATACATGTTATAAACTATTAATAATATGTTAATTAGTTTTATTTTAAACAGTTGATTATCTTTTCAAGAAATTTAAATAAAAAATCTTTGTATTTGCCTATATAGTTACCATTCTTAGTACTCTTCATTTCTTTCTTCCCATCTGGTATCATTTTCTTTCTTCTCGAGGGATATCCTTTAATATCTCTTATAGTATTGCTGTGTTGGTACTATATTCTTTTGACTTTTTTATTTCTAAAAAATGTCTTTACTTTGCCTTCATTTTTTTGAAAGAAACTTGCAATGGGTAAAAAACTCTAGGTTGCCTTTTTTGGCTTTCAGAACTATAAAGATATTTCTCCACTGTCCAACAAGAAAGTGGCTGTCATCTTTACCTTTGCTCTTCTCTATTTAATGTGTCCCTTTTTGGGCTTCTTTTAAGACTTTCTTTTTATCACTGGTTTAAACTATTTTATCATAGTGTACCATGGTATAATTAATTTCATATGTCCTGTGGTTGGGTTTCATTAAACTTCTTAGACCTGTGGATTTGTATTTTCCAGCAAATTTAGAAAAAAAAAACTTCAGCTATTATTTTCACCAGTTTTTTCTGTCCCATTTTCTCCTCTTCTTTAGGTATTGCAATTAAACATATATTTGGCCTTTTTACAATGTCTCACAGTTCACTGATACTGTTCATTGTTTTTCAGTCTTTTTTTTTCTGTGATTTATTTTGTATAGTTTCTATTGCTGTCTTCTAGTTCACTAATCTTCTGCAATGTTTAATTTACTGTTAATCCTATCCACTATACTTTTTATCTCAGGCATTGTGATTTTCATCCCTAGAAATCTGATTTGGATCTTTTTTAAATTTCTTCCTTTCTCTGTGTAACAGGTCCAATCTTTCCTCTAGCTTCCTGAACATATAAACTAGTTATAATGCCCATTTTAATGTCTTTGTCTACTAATTCTTATTACTAAATCAGTATCATTTCTGGGTCAATTTCAGATGATATTTTTTCCTCATCATGGGTTGGACTTTTCTGCTGCTTTAAATGCTTGGCAATTTTCGATTGGATGCAGACATTGTGATTTTTACCTTATTGGGTGCTAGATATATTTATATTCCTAAAAATATTCTTGGGCTTTGTTTTGAAATACTTTTAAGTTACTAGGAAGCCGTTTTATCTCTTCAGATCTTGCTTTTAAGCTTTATTAGGCAAAAAAAAGCAGTGTTTAGTACAAAGTTCATTTTTCCCCACTACTGAGGCAATACTCTTTTTTATAGTACTATGATACCTCTAAAATTCCGAGATTTTCTATTTAGGCTATTGTAAATAAGTGCTATTCCTGGCCCTGTGTATATTTTGCAGTCAGTTCCCTTTTATCCCTTTAGGTTGTTCTTTCCCTGACTATGGGTAGTTTGTTCACTCACATGCCCTGATCAGTTATCAACTGAATGCTTGAAGAGGATCCTCCAAAGATCTCTGGAGTTCCCTCCCTGTGTAGCTCTCTCCTCTGCAGTACTTTGCCCTGCAAACTCAAGCTGCCTTGGCTTTCCCAGAGGCTCAGCTCCATCTTCCCAACTCAGGGAGATTGCCAAGCTCTACATGGCAGTTCTTCTTCCTGTGCTGCAGCCTGGAAACTTTTTCTAGTTTACCGTGAGTTCAATCTGATAACTCCATTCCCACACCTTAGGGTTCATTCTAGCAGTCTCCCTTTCCATATTTGCAACTTTTTTCTCCAACAGAGAGAAACCTTGCTTCTGCTATCCACAATATGTTTACTTATTGCTCAGTCTTAGAATATATAAAAAATAGTTTCAGAATTGCTAACCTACATCATTGTGAAAAACAAGCCTACTAACTAGATATTAAAATTGGTTTACACTTGTTTTTATTAGGTATAATTAATGTAATTTACCTAATAAAAATAAAAATACAGTTCTTTTTATTAAGTATAATTAACAAGCAAAAATTGTACATTTAATGTGTATGTTTTGATGAGTTTGGACATATGTCTAAGAGTATATGCTCAAAATAATGTGTTCACAGTTACCTGGGTTTGGCCTTTTTTTATCCACACCACTTTGTTGGTGCAGTTATATTATTCATTTGAAAGACAGTTTTTGTTGTTTGTTTTCCATTTTAGGATTTTTTTCTAACCCATACTTCTTTTTTCCCTTTGGAGTATATGAGTTATAAACATGGTTCCAAAGTCAAAATTCAGAACTATATAGTTTAGAGTTTATTTTGCATATGCTGAGATGGATCTAATTTTGTCTCTTTCCAAATGGTTATCCAACTGACCCAAAACCAATGATTAAAAAGTTTATCTTCACACCTGTGATTTTAGATGCCACTTTTTCTCATATATGAAAATTCCCTATTCACTAGGATCCATTTCTGGACTTTGTATTCTGTCTTGCTGTCCATTTATTTACCAATATGACATTAATTATAGTGGCTTTATAGTATGTTTTACTATTTGTAAGGCCAATCTCTATTGCAGTTTTTCTTTTTCACGGTTTCCCTGACTATTCTTACAAATTTTGTTTTCCATGTGAACTTTATTATCGACTCATCTAGCTCTATAAAAATGTTTTTTGGTATTTCTATTGAGACTGTGTTAAATTTATAAGTTAATCTGTAATTAAACTTTATGAAATTGCATTGTCCCATCCAAGAATACTGGGTATCTTCTTTCCATTTGCTCTTGTCTACTTTTGTGTCTTTCAAGAATGTTAAGTTGTTCTCATATAGATTTTGCATATTTCGTGTTGAAATTTATTCTTAAGTATTTTATCTTCTTTTTTGCTTTCATGACTGTGTTTGTTTTTTCCATTACATCCTCTGTTTTTTGTTTCTATATTTGAAGGCTATTATTTCTGTATGTAAATTTTTACCTTCCTGAATTCTTCTAATCTTTGAGTTAATTTTACCTTTTATTCTCTAGAGCTTTCCAGACAAATATCACATCCCATCTATAAACAGAAATATTTTCACTTCTTATCCAATTGCTATTCCTCTAATTGATTTCTTATGTTCAGTTACATTGCCTAATATTTCCCTTACAACATTAAATAGTACTGGAAATAGTAGGCAATCTTGCTTTGGTTCTGATCCTTGTGAAAATTTCTGTAGTGTTTCTACATTAAGAAAGACTATATTTAGGACTAAGGTGTACATGCTTTTCATATTAATATCCATAAATTCATACTTTCTTCTTTTATTCTGTGTTTTAATCAGAAATAGGTGTTGAATTTTGTTAAGTTTTTCTCTATCTATGGAGGTAATTATGATTTTCCTTAAATCTATTAATATGGTGTATTAGGCTGGGTGTGGTGGCTCACACCTGTAATCTTAGCACTCTGGGAGGCTGATCCTTTCTCCTTATACTACCTGGGCAATGTCTACTCAGTTTTGAAGATGAAGATCAAATTTAGGAATCTTTCTCTGATACCTCTTAACTACCAATACCACCCCAGTTAAGCATTCCTCCTAGAAACTTAATAGAATCCTATACTTCCTTTATCATAATACTTATAACATTATATTTTAATATTTTGTCTTTCTACTAACATTGTAAGATCCTTGAAACAAGGCATACATTTTTATCACTGTTGCCATGGTACTTAAATAAATATTTGTTTAATGTCCCTTCAGCTGTAGACTTCAAAACTAGTATTTTAATACATATGTTCTGACCTGTGAGCTCTAGCGTACTCTAGATCTTCTTTGTCATAAACTTAGTTTGGATGGTTGGTGTTAGTTTTTCAATTGAAGTGTAACACACATACAGAAAAGTATACAAATTATAAGTGTCCAGCTTAATTTTCATAAAGTGAAAAGGCACCCATGGAACCGTAACACAGATCAGCTCTATGAATTTTCACAAAGCAAACGTGCCTATGAAAGTGCAGTACATATTAAGGAATGGAACCGAGGCTGGCAGGCATCCGGGACAGAGCAGTGCCATCCACTATGAGGGTTCGCGGCCAACTGCTCCTTTGTGTTCCCCGCTGCCGCCACGGCCATCTACAGTCAGTGTTCTAGAGAGAGACCAGATGGTAGGCGGGAACAGTGCCCTCACCATGGTGTATGCGGGGCCCTTTTCATCGGGTATTACATTTACTTCCATCGCAACAGAGAGTGACCCCAACTTCAAGAACAGGCTTCAGGAACGAAGAAAGAAACAGAAGCTTGCCAAGGAGAGAACTGGACATTCCAAGTTATCTGACCTTAAATATGCTGAAGCTGTTCAGAAATTCTTCCTTGAAGAAATACATCTTGGTGAAGAGTTACTAGATCAAGGTGAATACAAGAAGGGTGTGGAACATCTTACAAATATAATTGCCCTGTGGACAGCCACAGCAGTTACTGCAGGTGTTACAGAAAACTCTTCCACCACCAGTGTTGCAGATTGCTTCTGACTAAGCTCCAGACAATTAGAGAATTGTAAGTGCTTAGAGCTTGGCTGAAGATAATGTGGAATGAGAAGCAAATGTCAACATAATAAAATTTCAGTTACAAATATTTTAAAAATTCTTAACTCGGAAGTTGAGCAGCTCTGGGGGAATAAGGGCACATACGCTTGTTATGGACTATCCTACACTGAAATCTAACAAAGTTAATGTTTACTTTATATCCATTTGTCTGTTTTATTTTTCCCAGTGAAAAGTGTATTTTGATAGAGAGCTTTTCATTTTATAAATACACTATGAGTTAATGAAAAAAAAAAGAAAAGAAAAGACATAGAACCCTACCAACCCTCCAAAAGCCTCCTTTGTGTTTCCTCCAAACTGTTATCCCCTACCTCCTTTACAAAGGTAACCATTATCTTGATTTCTAACAACACAGATTGTCTGTTTTTGAATTTTTATATAAATGGGAAAATACAGTAAGTACAATTTTGTGTATGGCTTCTTTCATTCAATATCTGATATATTGTGTATATCAGTAGTTAGTTCTTTTTATTGCTATGTACTAGTTCATTGTCAGAATTGACCACAACTTATCTATTCTCCTATTGTTAAGCATTTGGATTGTTTCCAGTTTGAGGCTATCATAGATAAAGCTGCTATGAAAATAATCCTTATATGTGGCTCCTGTTGCACGTGTGCATGTGTATCTTTTGGATATGTACATAGGAGTGGAATTGCTGAATTATCACTTTAGGAAAATATGTAACACAGTTTCCCAAAGTTATTGTACAAATTCACATCCTGCCAACAGTGTTTGAGGGTTTTCATGGCTTCACAGCTTCACTGACAATTAGCATTTTCTGACTTTTTCATTTTTTTGCAATTCTAACGAGTATGCAGTGGTATCTCATTGTGGTTTTAATTTGCATTTCCCCAGTGACAAATTAGGTTAAGTACCTTTAAAAATGTTTATTGGCCTTTTGGATAATCTCTCATGTATAAGTCTCATTCATTTTTCTTTAACTTTCTTATTACTTTGAAAGACTTCTAATATATTCTGGATACAAGCTCTTTGTCAGCTATACCTATTCCAGGTATCTTCTCTGTCTCCTTGACCTGGTAATGGTATCATTTGATGAGGCTAAGTTGTTTATTTAATATAATAGTCCAGGTTATCTTTTTATCTTTTCGATCTACTACTTTTAAGTGTCCTATGCTATTTACGAAATCTTTCCTTACCCCAAAGAGATGGTGCTTTATTTAACCACTGATATTTAAATCTATAATCCAATTAGTGCTAACTCTATGATGTGAAGTGGGACAGGAGTCAAGTTTCCTTTTTTTCCAAATGTGTATCCAATTGACATAGCACCATTTATTGCTGCCTTGCCACTTTGTCTTTAATCAAGTGTCCATGTATGTATGGGTACATTTCTGGACTGTAGTCCATTCTGTTCTTGTCTATGTGTATATCCTCATGCCATTAATACACTGTATTAATTATTGTAGTTTTATAATAAGTCTTAATATCTGGTAGTACTAGTTCTCCCCTTTGTTGTTCTTCAAGATTATCTTTGCTGTTCTCAGCCCTTTATAATCACATACAAATTTTAGGATCAGCTTGTTGATTTCCACAAGAAAACCCGCTGAGATGTGGCCGCTGAGATTTGGCTGGGATAGGATCAGATCTATTTATCAATTTTATACATCCCTCTATTTATTTAGATTTTACTTATTTTCTCTCAATAATCTTTTCTGTTTTTCAGTGCAGAGGTTTTACACATCTTTCATTTAAATTCTTAGGAATTTGGTGTTTTATGCTATTGTAATTGGTATCTTTTCAAAATTTTTATTTTCTAATTAGTGCTGGTTATTTAGATAGTAAGTTCATATATGTATATTGACATTATACCCAGCAGCCTTGCTAAATGTACTTATTAATTCTAATGATTTATCTGCAGATGTTGTTTCCTTGGGATTTTCTATGTAAACAATCATGTTTTGCATAAATAAGGGCAGTTTAATATCACCCTTTCCAATCCTTACACCTTTTTATTTCTCTTTCTTGCCTTATGCTGATTCAGCCTTCCAGTAAAATTTTTGAATAAAATGTCAAAGAGAATGCTTTCAAAATTTCCCCATTATCTCTGATGTTTAATGTAGATTTCTGGTAGGTAGTCTTTATTAAAATAAGGAAGTTCTCTTCTATTCCTACTATTCTAAGGCTCTTTCTCATGAATGAACATTGAATTTTATCAACTGCTCCTCCTGCATTTATTAACATAATCATATGATTATTTTCCTTTACTGTTTTATTGTGGTAAATTGTATGAATTGATTTCTGAATCTGAAACCAACCTTGCATTCCTTATTCATTACGTATTATCTTTTTAATGTATCACTGCATTCAGTAGGCTAATCTTTTAAGGAATTCTGTATCTTTGTTCACAACTGAGATTGATCCATAATTTTCTTTTCTTTAAACAACCTTGCTAGATTTTGATATCAGGGTTATGCTGGCTGCATAATACAAAGTAGAGAGTATTCCCATGTCTCAGGTTTTTTTTTAACTAGTTTGTGTAAGTTTGGTATTCTTTTTTCTTAAAATGTTTGATAGAACAGATTAGAAATCTTGGTGTAGAATTTTTTAATGAAAAGTTTTAAATTACGAATTCAATTTCTTTAAAAAATATAGGACTATTCTGATTTTCTGTATCTTTTTAGTTTTGACAAGTTGCACTTTTCTAGGAATTTATCCTAGAACTTTTATTTACATTGTTCACAATATTTTCTTATTATCCTTTTAAAGTTTGTAGGATCTGCAGTGATTTCCCCTTTTTGATTCCTTACATTGGTAATTTTTGTGTTCTCTGGTTTTTCGTTGATCAGTCTTACTGGGGATTTATTCAATTTATCAATCTTTTCAAAAGAGCCATAAATGTAACTTCAAGCACTGCCTTAGGTACATCCAGAATTTTTCTTTTTAAAAAAATATACTTCAGTTCAAAATATTTACTAATTACCTTTGTGATTTATTTTTTGATGCAGTAGTTATTTAGAAGTATATAACTGAATTTCAAATTATTAGATAATTTCACACATAAGATGAACTCAACACATGCTACCCCCATATTTCGCTGAACTTAGCTATAAAACCTGAACAGAAGGCTAGGCCTACCTGTTTGTGAACTCTGGAAAGCAAATAACAGGAAGATGGGGGAAGGACCTCAAAATTCAAAATATCACAGAAGTGGGGGCATAAACAAGATCCAAAGTCTCATAACATAATATCCAAAATAAATGGGATACAAACCAATATTACTCAACATATGAAGAACCACAGAAATCTCATCTTGTATGGGAGAAGATAATCAACAGACACAAAGGGCAAGATGACACAAATGTTTGAAATATCTAACAGGACTTTAAAAGCAGCCATTGTGAAAATGCTCAAACTATCAAACACAAAAATGTTGAAACAAATATTTAAAAAGTATCCAGTGAGATTCAGAAGATAAAAAGAACCAAATGGAAATTTTAGAATAAAAAAATATAATAACCACAATTTAAAAATTCACTAGATTGTAAGTGAGAACACAGTACAGATGATAGAGGAGTCAGTGAACTTGAAGATAGGTCAGTAGAACTATCTAATCTGAACAATGGGCAGGAAAAAAAATTGGGGAATAAGGAACAGAACTTCGGGAACCTGTAGAAAAACTGTAAAGGGTGGCAAAGGATAGATATATAAATCAATGGAATAGAATTGAGAGTTAATAAATAGACCTATACATTTATGGTCAATTGATTTTCAACAAGAGTATGAAGATAATTCAACAGGTAAAGAAAAGGCAATTCAACAAATGCTGGTGGGACAATCGGATATCCACATGCAAAAGAATGAATTTGGACCCCTAACTCATCCATTATACAAAAATTAACTTAAAATGGATCAGTGATATAAATAGAAGAGCTAAAATAATAAAACCCTTAGAAGAAGACATAGGAGTAAATCTTCACAACCTTGAATTTGCAGTTTCTTCGATATGACACCAAATACACAAGGCACAAAAGAAAAAACAGATAAATTGGACTTGATAAAAATTAAAAATGTTTGTACATCAAAGTACATAATCAAGGAAGTGAAGAAACAGCCTAAAGAATAGGGAAAATAGTTACAAATTATAAAGCAGTACCCCCCTTATCTTTAGGGGATATATTCCAAGATCCCCAGTGGATTACTGAAACCATGGATTAGTACTGAATCCTATTACACCATGTTTTATCTAATCCATACATACCTATGATAAAGTTTAATTTATAAATTAGGCATAGTAAGGGATTACCTACAATAATAATAAAATTGAAACTGAATATAACAATATACTGTTCACAATTTCAAGAATAGAAGATTCATTCTTACTATAGATAGATCTTAGCAACCTCAGTATATATTTTCTCTTTTCCAATTAAGTCAAAAGATTTCACCTTTTCACTTAAAGGAAGCACTTTATGGCTTCTCTTTAGCAATTTGAACTGCTAGCATCACTATCTTATGTCCTGAGGTCATTATTCAGTAAAATGAGGGTTACTTGAACATAAGCACTTTAATACTCTGACAGTTGATCTGATAACCAAACAGCTACTAAGTGACTAATGGACAGGTGGCATATGCAGGATGAATATGATAGACAAAGGGGTGATTTGTGTCCCAGGCAGGTTGGAGTGGGACAGAATGAGATTTTATCACACTATTCAGAATGGTTCTAAATTTAAAATTTATGAATTGTTTATTTCTGGAATTTTCCATTTCATATTTTTGGAACATGGTTGACTGCAGGGAACTGAAACCATGGAAAGTAAAACTGAGGATAAGGGGAAATTATGTATATGATAATAGTACAGCATCCAGAATATGTGTAGAATTCTCACAGCTCAACAATAAAAAGACACACACCTCAATTTAAAAATAAACATTCAACACAGGACTGGAATTACTACCCAGAACAATTAGGCAAGAAAAAGAAATAAAAAGCATCCAAATTGGAAAGGAAGATGTAGAATTATCTCTGTTCACAAATGACATGATCTTACATGTAGAAAACCCACAATAAAAACTGTTAGAACTAATAAATGAGTTCAGAAAAGTGCAATATAACAAAAATCAGTTTTATTTCCATTCACTAACAATGAATAATAAGGAAGGGAAAGTAAAATCTCATTTATAATAATATCAAAAGTAACACAATACTTATGCATAAACTTAACCAAGGAGGTGAAAAACTTGTACATTCAAAACTATGAAACGTTACTGAAATAAATTAAAGACACATATAAATGGAAAGACATCCCAAGTTCATGGATTGGATAACTTAATATTGTTAAGACACTATACTACCCAAAGCTATCCAGATTTAATGCAATCACTATCAAAATCCCAGTGGCTTTTTTTTTTTTTGCAAAAATAGAAAAATGCATCCTACTAAAGTTCATATAGAATCTTAAGGGATCCCAAATAGGCAAAACAATTTTGAAAAAGAACAAAGCTGGACAATTTACATTGCCTGATTTCAAAAGTAACTACAAAGCTTGTGGTACTGGCATAAAGACAGACATATAAACCAATGGAACAGAATAGTGAGCCCAGAATTAAATTCTTGCATATATGGTCAAACAAACTTCAACAGAGGTGTCAAGACCACTAGATGGGGAAAAGACAGTCTCTTCAATAAATGATGTTGGAAAAACTGGATATCCACATGCAAAAGAAAGAAGTTGGACTCTTATCTTACACCACATACACAAATTAACTCAAGATGGATTAAAGACCTAAACATAAGACCTAAAACTGCTAAACTCCTAGAAGGAAACATAGGGAGAAATCTTCACGGTATTAGATTTGGCAATGACTTCTTGGATATTACACCAAAAGCACAGCCAACAAAAGCAAAAATAGACAATTCAGATTACATAAAACTTAAAAACTTCTATGCATCAAAGGAAACAACTGAGTGAAAATGCAACCTTATGGAATGGGAAAAATATTTATAAATCATATATCTGATAAAGGATTGATATCTAGAACATATAAAGAACTGCTACATCTCAATAAAGAAAAAATAACTTGATTTAAAAGTAGGCAAGACTTGAATACACATTTCTCCAAAGATGATGTGCACATGGCCAACAAACATACGAAAAAATGCTTGACATCAGTGGTCATCAGAGAAATGCAAATCAAAACCACAATGAGATATCACCTCACACCCATTATGATGGCTACTATTTTAAAAAATCAGAAAATGACAGATGTTGGTAGGGATGTGGAGGAGTTGGAACCCTTATGGGTTATTGCTGAGATTGTAAAATAGTGCAACCTTTATGAAGAGCTATGAAGTTTCTTTTAAAAATTAAAAATAGATCTACCATATGATCCACTAATCCCACTTCTGGGTATATATCCAAAACAATTGAAAGCAGGATCTCAAAGAGATTTTTTCATCCATTTTGCCCATCTTCCCCTCTAATTTTTTTTTTTACATATTTTAATAGTTACTCTAAAGTTCCTTGTCTATTAATTCCAATATCGGTGTCATCTGTAGGCCTTTCTCTATCGACCTTTTGTTTTGATCATCTGTCATATTTTCTTGTTTCTTCACATGTCTTGCCTTTTAAAATATTATATAGCAGAGTTATTAAAAAGAACTATATATATCGGACTAAATATTATTATTTCCCAGGGAGAAAGCATGCCCATTCCTGTATCAAGCAGGTAGGATAAAAATCTTAGTACTTCCATCCAGTCAGAAGCTACCTGCGTCAGCACTGTTGCTACGTTAGTTATTCTCTGTTTTACTTTGGTTTGCCAGGCTTTGAGCCATGGGAGATCTGCCCTGTAAGTATTCCATTTCCCACTTCCTAGTAGGAATTTTAGATCTAAGAAACATGAAATAATGAAGATCTCTCTTTCTGTTTTCAGCTCAGGTCCCACCTTCTTATGTCTCCATATTCTTAGCAAGTCCTATAGGGTAAAGTCAGCAGGAGAGGAGAACTAACTCCTGTGGGCTTCTACAGATTTCAGTCTGTCACATCAGCCCACGTGATTGTTATAAGCCCCATTGGTTTCTCTTTACCCCAGCAAAGTTCATCTTTGTATGACAAGCTCCATCCTTTACAATTCTACACTTCCAGCCAGGACAGATGACTCTGGGAGAAGAGTGGCCACTCGTCTCTATTCATTTACTCATTGTCTCTCTCTAGAACATAGTTCATTTAGACATATCTTTGTTTGTTTGTTTTTTTGTTTTGTTTTGTTTTTGGTTTTTTTTTGAGACAGAGTCTCACTCTGTTGCCCAGGGTAGAGTGCTGTGGCGTTAGCCTAGCTCACAGCAACCTCAAACTCCTGAGCTCAAGCAATCCTACTGCCTCAGCCTCCCAAGTAGCTGGAACTACAGGCATGTGCCACCATGCCTGGCTAATTTTTTATATATATTTTTTTAGTTGTCCAGCTAATTTCTTCTTTGTATCCACAGCTCTCTGGTGTCTTTTCTTTAATCTATACTTTTTGTTTTATCTGTTGTTTTCTTATTGTTATGGTGGTAGCAATGGTCTTTGATGATCTTCTGTGTCCTAACTGGTAGCAGAACTACTGGATCACTCTAATCCAATTAGGAATTGAGATGATTCAAAGTTGGCCTTCCAGTCCTTGTATGGGCTGGTCTTTCTGTTACTCCAAAGGGCCTTTTGCAAATCACCAACAACTATGGCATGTTCTTTCATGAATTTTTCCCTGACGACTTGGGTGTGGAGAGGAGGAAGGGGTGCTTGTAATTCCCTATCATTTGTGTTCCATCTGGGTTGTGGTATGGGGCCAAGACATACTTTGGTGGGGAAGAAAGAATGGGGAACTAGATCTTATAGTGCTTTACCACCATGGCCAATAGGGCCCCATGGTGCCAGGGGCCCTCAACCTGGATTCTCCACTGAACTCAGTATTAGGTAGAATTTAGGTGTATCAAGTTAAGAAGTGGGTAAAGGTAAATTGGTTGGCCTTAGTAACAAGCATATCTGTTTCTCCTATTATAGTATGAAAAAACAAGTATTTGTGAATTTCTTACCTATTTCCCCCCAGGAGAGAGAATGGGAAGTGGGGATCACTGGTGAACACATAGTTAGAATAAAGGAGCATTTATTTGAGTAATCCCATCTACATAATGAATCTGGTGGAGTCATTGAAGAGTCTGCAATGCCTCTTCTCTAGACTTTTGTGATGTCTCTTCTTCAGAGTTTGTGATTAATTTGTTCAACCTCACTGGCAGCTTCCTAACTGCCTAATAAATTCCTAAATAATATTAATTAGCTATTCCCCTTGTCTTGCGAGCAGACATACGGACCTTAAACTCCCAAAGCTTCTGTTAGGAGAAGTGGCCTCAGATTCTCTATGGGAGTATTAGCTCTGCAAAGAGGCTTCCAATTTTCTCCCCAAATGAACCCAGTTTGAACTCTGTCTGCTTTGAAGTTGATCCATTAAATGAATTAATAAGAACACTTAATCTATGAAGTATGTTGTATCCCAAAGATTCAATTAAAACTACAGAGAACTTCTGATTATGACAACTCAGTATTTAAAAACTGACTTGAACTGATTTCCTTGCAGGTATGAGAGAATTGAAATCCCAATCCATATTGTACCTCATGTCACCATTGGGAAAGTGTGCCTGGAATCAGCAGTAGAGCTGCCCAAGATCCTGTGTCAGGAGGAGCAGGATGCCTATAGGAGGATCCACAGGTAGAGCCCCTCTTCTGTCCTTTTATCTTTAGCAACTTTTGAGCCCCCTTTCCTTTCACCTCTCTGAGAGAAAACTTTATAGCAGTGTCCAATCATACTGTATGATAACAATATTTTTAATATTGTTTTTCTCCTGCTATACGTTGGATCCTTCAAGGGCAAAGATACTTTCTTCTTTGGTTGTGAAAATAAGATAAACCACAACATCTTAGTAGTCCTGTTGCCTGCCCCAAACTAGGTCTTACCCAATAAATGCATACTATGTCAAGGCTTTGGTGAGAGACAGTAATTTCAAAATTATCTCTTTGAATTATCTCTTGAATTTTTGAATAAAATCATATACCGCAAATCATTAAAAAGTTATTAATAATGGCAATTTAAATCATACATATTTGTCTAATCCAGTTGGCAAAGGTCTGATGCAGTTAATCTTTTTTTATAGTCCATGACCATTTTATTTTCCCTTCAGTGCTATTTTGCTACTAACCGAAACTATTTTATCTCTTTAGCCTTACACATCTGGATTCAGTAACCAAGATCCATAATGGCTCAGGTAAGATTTTTTTTTTCCTTGAATATAGGCAGTGATCCTTGAAATACTCAACTGACAGAGGCAAATTTAGTTTAAGTGATTGAAGTGATGGGTCAAGTTATCCTTGGGTTTCCTTTCCCAAGAGTTTTATGATCCTGCTCCTGATATTTCTTTTGAACCCTGGAGACCCGTGAATGCTACAAATGCAACCTAGAGTAAGAAAGGAGGAAAGACAGGAAAGAGCTTTATGATAGACCTACTCAGTGGTGTGCTGGCACATGCTTACCAACCAGTTCTCAAGAAACAGGGAGGGCCCTGGTTTGTTCTGTTTGCCAGTTTCCATGGTACAGTATCCCTAGCATGGCTGATTTCAAGTAACTAACATGGCATCAATTTCTTAAAATTGAAATAATTGGCCCTTGTGAGCCAGTGATGAGCTGGTTCTAGCACACCAGTACCAGCCTATTGTGGTGAGAATTGAAAGAGATGGATGGACACACAGACAGATAGATAGAAGGGAAGGCATGAGGGAGAAAATCCTATCATGTCAATACATACAGAAAGAATTCCTATACAAGGCAAAGGAACAAAAATCTCAATACAATATATATATTAACTCACTTTTTCCCCAACATACACACCTCCCCAGCCACACTTTCTGACTAACCCTGACTCCCTGGTCATTCTTACCATTCTGTGCAATCTTTCCCTGTTACTGGCAAGGTCACCAGTGAGGACAAACGGAGAAGCTTTCAAGTGTTATAAGCAATTACTTTTTGAAGAAAAAAAGGGAGAAATAGCTTGGTCTGTCTGTCTCATCATTTCTTTTTTTTTTTAAATAGACTTTATTTTCTTTAATTTCTTTCTTTGGTTTCTTTGTTTGTTTGTTTTTTGTTTTTTGAGATAGTCTTACTCTGTTGCCTGGGCTAGAGTGCCATGGTGTCAGCCTAGCTCACAGCAACCTCAAACTCCTGGGCTCAAGGGATCCTCCTGCCTCAGCCTCCCGACTAGCTGGGACTACAGGTGTGCACCACACCTGGCTAATTTCTTTCTATTTTTAGTAGAGATGGGATCTCACTCTTGCTCAGGCTGGTCTCAAACTCCTGACCTCAAGTGATCCTCCTGCCTCGGCTCTCAGAGTGCTGGGATTACAGGCGTGAGCCACCATACCCAGCCTGTCTCATCATTTCTGTCTGGGGTGAAACATGACAAAAAATTAAAAGTTAGTAATATATGTAACTATACTCTAAAGCTGCAGTAATTTAAAAAGTATAATAGCTCAAAATGGACAAATCAGTAGAACTAAACAGAGCCCAGAGATAGGTCCATGTATGTATAAGAATTTATATTTAATAAAGGTATTACTTCAAATCAATGTAAAAAAGGATGGATTATTCACTAAGTAGTATTGGGACAGTTCATTTGCTGTTAGTTCATTCAGGAAACATTTGAGTGCCTACTTTGCTGGCACTATTTTGCTCTATAGTGCTGAGCAAAGCAAAAGGGACCATCTTAACCTACATGGACTTACATTTTATTTCCATTTGGGGGAAAATAGTTTCTTACCTAATATCCTACACAGAAATAAATTCCAGATGTATTTAAACTTTTACTATTAAGTATGGTACAACCACTTTGGGAAAGAGGTTGGCAATGAAAATTGCCAAATGTCCCACTGGTTCCATTCCTAGGCATATACCCAAAAGAACTGAAAACAGCTATTCATATAAAAACTTGTATACAAATGTTCATAGCAGCATTATTCACAATAGTCAAAAGGTAGAAAGAACTCAAATGTGCATGATTGGGTGAATGGATAAACAAAGTGTGATAGCCATACAATGAAGTACTAGTCAGCAACAAAAAGAACAAACTACTGATACATGAACAACCTGGATGAGTCCCATGAACATTATGCCAGGTAAAAGAAGCATCACTCAAAAGGCTACATATTCTAGAGTTACAAGTTCAAGAATAACTAATGTATGGTGACAGCAAGTAGCTGCCCGAGGCCAGAGGTGAAGGGGTATTTAACTACAAAGGGAACTGCAGAGGGGATTCTTTGGGGTGACGGAAATGATCTATATCTTGACTTGCAGTGGTTATACAGGCTTTCCTAGTCATTAGGTTACTATAAAGTAATACCTGAGGCTAGATAATTTATTAAGAAAAGAGGTATATTTGGCTCACGGTTCTGCAAGCTATACAAGAAGCATCTGCTTGGCTTATGGTGCGGGCCTCAGGCTGCTTCTACTCATGGCAGAAGGGGAAAGGGAGTTGGCATGTGCAGAGATTACATGGCAAGAGAGAGAAGGGGGAGGTGCCAGGCTCTTTTTAACAACCAGCTCCCATGAGAACTGTTAGAATGGGAACTCATCACGATGAGGAGGGCACCAAGCCATTCCTGAGGGATCTGCCTTCATGGCGCAGATACCTCCCATTAGGCCCCACCTCCAACACTGGGGATCAAATTTCAACATGAGGTTTGAAGGGTCAAATACCCAAACCATGGCACAGAGTATACATTTGTCAAAACTCATAGAACTGTACACTTTAATTTGGTTCATTTTATCATCTGTAAATTACATCCCGATAAATCTCATTTTAAAAGCTAAAAAAAATACAGGAGGAAAATATAAAAGAATATTTTTCAAACTCTAGGGATGTCATGGCCTAAGTATAATCTGAAAACCTGAACTCACAAAAGAAAAGTTTGACTAAATAAAAATTAAAGACTTTTATAGGCCACTACAAAAAATTTAAAATGTTAATTATAATCTTTAAAAGAAGTATGGATTAAGATAAAATTACCAGTTTTTCACCTTTTCTTTTGGCAAAGATTAAACTGAGAGATAAGTAAGGATGTAAGGGAAGTGAACAGTCCCCCTGTTCCTGGAGGTATAATTTGTTACCATCTGGAAAATACTGGATAATTGGTTTTAAAATGTATGTGGACTTAGGTCTAGCAATTCCACCTAATCACAGTCTTTATAATAGCAAAAAATTGGCCGGGTGTGGTGGCTCACGCCTGTAATCCTAGCACTCTGGGAGGCTGAGGCGGGTGGATCCCTCAAGGTCAGGAGTTCGAAACCAGCCTGAGCAAGAGGGAGACCCCTGTCTCTAATAAAAATAGAAAGAAATTAATTGGTCAACTAAAAATATATAGAAAAAATTAGCCGGGCATGGTAGCATGTGCCTGTAGTCCCAGCTACTCGGGAGGCTGAGGCAGGAGGATCGCTTGAGCCCAGGAGTTTGAGGTTGCTGTGAGCTAAGCTGACGCCACAGCACTCTAGCCCAGGCAACAAAGTGAGACTCTGTCTCAAAAAATAATAATAGCAAAAAATTGGATGTCACTGAGATGTCCATCAATCGGGGACTTATTAAATTGGTCCATCCATTCAGATCAATATTCTGCAGCCCTTAAGAAGGAAAGCTAGATCTTTATTGACACATAAAGATGTCTATCATGTATTGCTATGTAGGGGGAAAAGTAACACCCAAAATAATATGGTCTTTATTCAAAAACATACACATATATGTATACATATATCTGGGAAGATATGCCTCACAGTGTTACAGTGGTCATTTCAATAAGAGTCACATATTATGAGAGAGAAAATATATTTCCATGAGGTGGAATTTATTTTAACAGAGTGTCATGAAGCTAAATATTCACAGTAAGGCATGAAAGTCGATAACTCCCTTATTCTTCATTCCTCTGTTTTTTTTTTCCCTCATTTTAAAAGAAGAGCTCTTGAATTAATATGTTTATTTCTTCAATATATATAACATTTAATAAGCAATTTTCCTATAGGGCTCTGTGGAAAACCAAGTTGCAGAAGGCAGAGTTCTAGCTCTTTAGAAGGTTATGATGGTTTACAGTGTGGGAATGTCTGAGGGGCGAGGAAAAGGAACCTTTCCATGGCTTTTAACCCTTTTGCCTAATAACGTAAAGAGCCAAGCCCCCCTCTGGCTTATGGTTCCAAGGGTGTTCACGATGGCCTCAGAATAAGTATCTTCTTTGCTTGGCTCTTCTGTCTTTCCCCTGGCTGGGCACAGAAAGTTGTTTACCAGTCCTACTTATTACACCTTTTGTACTTCCTCCTCCAACCCCTTCTTTCTGTGCTCATGGTTGGGTTGTTGGTGGTGGAGTGGGAACATGCTAGTGGGCAGTGCTTTTCCACAGTTATCTCATGTATGTTTTTCCTACTGAAGTGTTTACCAAGAATCTGTGCAGTCAGATGTCAGCAGTCAGTGGGCCTCTTCTACAGTGGTTGGAGGACAGATTGGAGCAAAATCAACAACATTTGCAGGAGTTACAACAAGAAAAGGAAGAACTTATGCAAGAACTTTCTTCTCTAGAATAAAGCAGGAGACAAAGTGGGGTAAAAAACTTTTTTCAATTTGTGTACTAAATGTGACCTAAAAATGCACGTAACTCATGTGCAGGCAGATAATGGAGCTGCTCTTTTTATATCCTAGTGGATAAGTTTTTCACATGTAGTGAACATAAGATGTCTTCCTAAAAGTTTCATTAGAACTAGCTGAACCCTTCTACCCAAAACTGGCCTACAAAAAGCATATGCAAGATGATTTAAGCAGAATATGAAAGTTATATTTTAAAAGGGTTATGGGAGGTTCATTGGCAAGGGATATCTTGGAATAAAATGTCTGGGAGTGTATTTTAAATGTTTGTTTTGCCATTTTTTAACTTGGAAGTATTTATTTTCATTTTCAAATACATCCACTGCCTAGAGTAAGTTAAAGGAAGAAGAGTATTTCATATTTTGATTTTGTAGTTATGATGTTTATGCTGAACAAGTAAATAATAAGTACACTAGGGTTAGTGCGAAGTGTAGGTGACTCAGTAGCACCCCACCTCTATTATTCGCCCACTCAGAGGCGTGTCTCATGTCTTCCTTCTTGATCTCTAAAATAGGTATTCTGAGATACCTATCTCTTGAATCTATGTGGGTATACTTTTTAAACAAACAGATGAGTTCTAGCATATTTGACTCTGAAGTGAATTCCTATTGAGCAGATCCTATCTGCCTAGGAATTTCCATTATAATATAAATGTGTTTTTCCAGAAACATTTAGGATTTAGGATGTAATAAAAATCATGCTTTAAAAAGTTCAGTTGCTTTATTCTTATCATGTGTAACCACAAATGATAAGTCTGTTTTCAGAACAGTCAGGACTATTGAATACAAGAAATTAAAGTAATAAAGATTGTTTTCAATTTTTTTTCTTTCTATTTCTCCCTAGATACTGTTTTGCAAATTTCAAAGTGTAGTCCAGAACCACCTCCATCAAAATCACTTGGAGGTCAAACTCTGTCTTTGGGGTTAGAACCCAGAAATCTGCATGAACTGCCCAGCTGATTCTGAGGCATACTAACATTTGAAAGTACTACCATGGTGCAGGTGGAATGTTAATGTTATATTTTCCATAATTCCCCACAGAACCAGTTCTTCTCTATTCTTTTTCTTTCCCTATAGGAAAGATGAAAATATCCAGTGTAAAATTAATTCAGCTAAATCAATTTTGAAGAAGAAAAAGTTGGAGGACTCACATTACCCCGCTTCAAGACTTACTATAAAGCTATAGTAATCAAGATAGTATTGGCAAAAGAATGACATATAGATCAATGGCACAGAAGAGAGAACCCAAAAATAGACCCACATAAATATGCCCAGGTGATTTCAACAAAGTGCAAAAGCAATTCAGTGGAGGAGGGATAGCCTTTTCAACAAATTATGCTGGAGCAATTGGACACCTATAAGCAAAAAAGAAATGAACCTTGACCTAAACCTCTCATCTTATATAAAATTTAACTCAAAATGTATCATGGACTTAAATGTAATACGTAACTACAAAACTTCGAAAAAAAGTCATAGGAGAAAAATCTTCAGGATCTTGGGCTAGGCAACAAGTTCTTGGACTTCATCCCAAAAACATAATCCATAAAAGGAAAAAAATTGATATATTGGACTTCATCAAAATCACCTTTTGTTCTATAAAAAATTTAAGAAGAGGAAAAAACAAGCTACAAATTGAGAGAAATTATTTGCAAACCGTATATCTGATCAATCTAGAATATATAAAATGTGCTCAAGCTCAATAATAAACAATGCAACTAGAAAATAGACAAAAGACATGGACATTTGACTAAAGAGGATATATGGGTGGCAAGTAAGCACATGAAAAGATCTTGAACTTTATAAGTCATCAGAGAATGTGAATTATGACCACAATAAGATAATGATTTATCAGAATGGCTAAAAAAATGTAAAATGATTTAGCCACTCTGGAAAAGAGTTTAGAAATTTCTTATAAAGTTAAACATACATTTACTATATGACCCAGCATTTGCACTTGCAGACATTTATTCCAGAGAAATGAAAACCTATGTTGACACAAAAACTTGTACACAAATGTTCATAGCAGCTTTATTTTTAATAGCCAAAAAAACTGGAATCAACCCAGATTTCCTGCAATGGGTAAATGGCTAAACAAGTCATCCACACCTTGGAATCCTACTCTGCAATGAAAAGGAACTATTGATACAACCACTTGGATGTGCCTTAAGGTATTATGGTGAATGAAAAAAGCCAATCTCAAAAGCTTATATACTTTATGATTGTATTAATAACATTCTTGAAATAACAGAATTATAGAAATAAGGAACAGAATAATGGTTGCCAGGGACAGGGACTAGAGAAGATGTGGGATATGTATCACTATAAAGGGAAGACACAAGGAGTTGCTTTCTGCTCATGGAACAGTTCCGTATCTTGATTGTGGTGTTAAGTATGTAAATCTATACCTGTGCTAAAATTGTATAGACCTACATATGCACAAATGAATGCGTGTAAAATCTGGTGAAACTGAATAAAGTCTAGTCTATACTATTGTCAATATCTTGGTTATGAAGTTGTACTACAGTTATGTTAAGACTTTACCACTGGGGAAAACTGGATGAAGGGTACATGGGACTCTCTGTACTATTTTTGCAACTGACTGTAAGTCTATAATTTATTGTTACAAGTTTTAAGTAAGGAACTAGAAAGTATGGTACCTATTTTATGAAATAAGAAAAGGATGATAAAAAGAAAATCTGAGGGGAATAAAATGATTTTAATATTTGTTATATGCCAACCTTGAGCACAAGTCCCTTTTCCTTTCTGGGCTTCATTCTCTTTGAGTTTAAAATGAAGATTAGAGTAGATGACCACCTGGGTTCCTTTTAGCTCAGTGTTCAGTCTTTAAAAGTATTGAGCATCACAAGGAACAGTGATGTGAACAAGACATATCATTATTTTCCCAGCTGTACCAATTTGGCTTACCTTTACACAATATATTGCATTCCACACATAACGCTGTACCCATTCCTGGACACCAGATTCTTTATTTTCAGTCATAGCCAAGACTCTGATGGGAACAATATATACTTGTTCCCTCTCTGTTTTCTTATCTCCTATACAGTTAACTCATTGCATTCTGACATCTGCTCATATCACTCCACTGAAACCACTCCTGTCAAAGTCGCCAATGACCTCCACATAGTGAAAGTTCATAGATGTCTTAATGAACCTCTCAATGTTGACACAGTTGGTCACTCCTCTTTAAAATCTGCCTCTCTGTCTTCTGGTAGTCTATTCCTTTCTGATTTATTTTCTTCTCTGGCTATTCCTTCTTGAATTCATTCTTAGACTTTTTTTTTTTTATCTTTGCTTACCTATATGCAGTTGACAGACAAATAAATCTGTATCTCCTTCTACACCTCTATCTGAACTCCAGACTTACATTTCCACCTACCTACTGGACATTTCCACTCGGCTGTCTTAATGGCACATCAAACTCAGTACATCTAAATTTGAACTCATGGTTTTTCAGTCTAAACTATATTCCCTTCTTACCTCAGTGAATGGAATATCCATTTTCACAAACCAGAAGCCAAACAGATATCTTTAACATCATCTCTCTCCATCACTTTTTTGAACTACTTACATTGATAGAGTTATAGCAATTTGAAATTATTTTTCTAACCTGATAATCTGAGTTGTAATTTATAGAGTAGACATGTGGGGTGGGGGTGGGGTTCATGGAGGTGTCAAAGTGCCTAATGGCTGAGGAAGCAGAACTGGGATTACTGAATGAAGGCATCCGAATTCTCAGCCTTGTGGGACCATGGGGGTGGGAGGGAAAGATCTAGTGAAAATCATGTTCCGTCAATGCCCTCACGTGAGGAGGCAGCCAGCAATCTGTTACATTAAGCAAATAAGTAAATATGTTGAGGAAAATGGGAGCTAGGTTTCTCAGTGTCAGAGAAGTAATTTACAAACTTTAAAAAGGGGTAAGGGTAAAATGAATCCCATAGTGTTGGATTGAAATTAGAAGTACTAATATGAAATATTTTTCAAAGGAAAAATATATATATACACAGATATAGATGAGTGTATGTATACATACATACATTTCCTAGCTTTGTCCAACAAGAGGGACTAGAAGTGATACTGCAGTAGCTATGAGCACACCTAGCACCGAGACCCTGGATTTCAAATATTAAAAGTGGAATAGAATTTAAAGGCCAGAAATAAACTCATACATCTATGGTCAACTGATTTTTGATAGGGCTGCCAAGACTACTGAATGGGGAGAGAATAGTCTTCAGTAATTGGTGATTGGACAATTGGATATCCACATGCAAAATAATGAAGTTGGACCTCTACCCCATACAATAAATGAATATTAACTCAAAATATATCAAAGATTTAAATGTAAAAGCTTAAACTATAAGAACCTTTAAAGAAAACATAGTGGTAAATCTTTATGACCTTGGTTTTTGCAATGGATTCTTAAATATGACACCAAAAGTACAAGCAACAAAGAAAAAATAGATAAATTGGAGTTTATGAAAATTAAAAATTTTTGTGCATCAAAAGACATTGTGGAAAAATGAAAACTCAGACAGTGGGAGAAAATATTTGCAAATTATATATCTCTGAGTCTAGTATCCAGAATATATAAAGAACATTGACACCTCAAATACAGCAAAAACTAAACACAATTCAAAAACAGGCAAGGGAACAAAACACATTTTTTCGAGGAAGGTATACAAATTGTCAATAAGCACATGAAAAGATGCTTGACATTATTAGCCACCAGAGAAATGCAAATCAGAGCCATGAGAATAAAAATGTAAGATAATACCAAGTGTTAGTGAGGGTGTGGAGAAGTTGGAACTCTTGTATACTGCAGGTGGGAATGTAAAATGATGCAGAAAATTTGGAAAACTGTCTGGTAGTTTCTCCAAAAGTTAAATACAGAATTACCACAAGAGCCAGCAATTGCACTCCTAGGTGTATATCCCACAAAACTGAAGACAGGAATTTAAACAAAAACTTGTGCATAATGTTCACAGCAGAACTATTCACAATAGCCAAAAGGTGGGAACAACCCAAATGTCCATCAGTGGATGAATGGATAAACACAACAGTATATCCACACAATGGAATATTATTCCACCATAAAAAGAAATGAAGTACTGATACACATTACAACCTAGATGAACCTTAAAAACACACTAAATGAAAGCAGCCAGTCACAACAATCCACATATTGTATGATTCCACTTACAGGAAATGTCCAAAATAGGGAAATCTATAGAGATAGAAAGTTAGTGATTGCCAGGAGAAGGAGGGAGGGGGTATAGAGAGGTGACAGCTAAAAGGTAAAGGGTTTCTTTTTGAAGTAATGAAAATAATCTAAGTGACTGTGGTGATGGTTGTACAATTATGACTATACTAAAAACCACTGAATTGTTCACTTTTAAATGGGTGAAATATTTTTCTGTGACTGGGTTGTTTCAAAAGACTTGTCTTCAAGTTCTGAGATTCTTTCTTCTGTTTGCTGTAGTCTACTGTTGAAGCTTTGGAATGTGTTATTTATTTCATTCAATGAATTCTTCAGTTCCAGAATTTGTTTGGTTCTTTTTTATATCTGTCTCTTTGGTAAATTTCTCATTCATATCCTGAATTTTTTTTATTTCTTTGTATTGTTTATCTGTGTCCTCTTGTACCTCACTCTTTAATATCATTATTTTGAATTCTTTTTCCAGGATTTCATAAATTTGTTTTTGATTGGCATCTGTTGTTGGAGAATTATTGTATGCGTTTGGAGGTGTCATATTTCCTTGCTTTTTCATATTTCCTGTGTCTTTACATTGATATCTGTGCACCTGGTATAACACTTGTTTCTTCCAATTTGCTTTCATAGGGGAGAACTTTTTCCCAAAGATGTATATCCATGGTGTTGGTTCGGCAGGGCACTTTTGCTTTGATTCTGGGTACATGTAGTAGTGTAGTGTCTGTATGGTTTCTTTGGCTGTAACACTGTCAGTGGGGTCTGTGATTTCCTCAATGGCTTAGGGTGCATTTATTAGTGGAAGCTATGGTGAAGTTTTGCTAGGGACAAGGACACCAAGTGAGCCAAAACTCAGGCCCCAGTGGTGGCAGCAGTGAGCCTGGCATGCCTGTTCTTGGGCCCCAGGGCAGTATACACTGGCACTGGTGTTAGCAGATCCAGGTAGGCCAATTCTTGGGCCTCCAGGCAGCTTGCTTGGGTGCTGGGAATGGCAGCAGTGGGCTGGGCATATGGATGGGTTCTTGAGCCCCTGGGCCATGGGAATGGCATGGGTGATGACAGTAGCAGTGACGGGGCAACCCTCTGGCTCCCAAGCATTCCACACTGGTGTTAGTAGTGGCTGCAACAGATGGGGCAGGCCAATGCACAGGCCTGTAGGTGGTGCATGCAGGTGGGTGCCAGCTGTGGTGGTAGTGGCATGTTGGATGGGCCCATCCTCAGGCTCCCAGGAGGAGTGCTCAGGTGCCAACAGTGGTGGATGGAGCAGGGCACAGTGATCCCTAAGTCCCTGGACAGAGTGAGCTTGGGCATTTAGGGGAGTGGAGCTTGTATGGGTGGGCCCGTCCTCAGGTTCCCTGGGGGTGCATGCTGGCACTGGCTGTGGTAGGCAGGGGTGGGGAGGATGTAGTTGTTTTTAGTAGCAGCAGCCCTAGGCAGGCATCTGGGTAGCATGTGCTTTGGCTCCAGGTGGTAGCTACAGGCAGGGTAGCCTGTCCTCAAGACATTTGTAAATGCAGGGCTACTCCATTGCTGGGGTTATCGGGGTAGTGGGCCACTGTCAGTGGCTCACGCTTTGGCCTTGGCAGTGGCAGCCAGAAGCACCAATGGTTGCAGGTGGGGGAATCTGTCCTTGGGCTATTGAAAATGTGTGCTGGCTCCACTGCTGGGGGCAGCAGAGTGGCTGCCAATGGCTCATGCTTCAGCCCTGGCAGCAGCAGTGGTGGCTGTAGGGGGGGATATCAGTGGGGCTTCAGGAATGTAGAGATTGCAGGGTCTGTTGGGCCCTGGGGCAGGATGCAGTCTGGTGGGGGCTGGGCTCCCCAAATGGTGCCTTACTGCAGCTGTTTAGGATTTGGGAGTGTGTGGGACCCAGCATGAGCTCCCTCTGTGGAGCAGTGCCATCATGTGGCCTCCAGGCAGCTTCCTATGTTATTTAGTCTCAGGGCCCATGATGGTTGAGGGGCTCTCCTGTGGCTAGGATTGCAGGAGTCTGTAGTGTGGATATGGACTGTTGGGGGTCTCTTAATTACCTTTCCCCACACTGGGGAGTCTCTCCAGGCTCCTGGAAAAGGAGTCTGCTCACCTTCCTTTCTTTAGGTGTTTCCTGTCACTTCTCTGTCAAATTCCAGTGTTCTCTCTTAGATGATCTATTCAGAGTATAGTTATCTATTCACTATTTTGGTCCTTTGTGGAGGGGGCAAGTGACAGATGTCTTAAGTCAGCCATCTTGAAGCCCCTTCCCAACTCCTTATAGTTTGGACAAAACTTGCAGTGAAGATTTTTTTTTTTTTTTGCTGTGCAGGTTTTCTTTTTATTACAAATTATTAATTAACAGACTCATTGCTATGTTCAAAAGTGGCTTAATAGCATACATATTCAGGAATTAGTATTGTTGTTTTTTATTTTATTTTTTTGTTTAACATTTCTAAACTCAAGATAGAAATATTGGTTTTTGAAAAGTGTAAATTGTAATTAATGTCACATATTTTGATTACATATG
>CAUYRT010018854.1:0-10302 GCA_963574885.1 Lepilemur ruficaudatus
ACATTTTATTAATCCACTCATGTATTGATGGGCACTTGGGTTGTTTCCACATCTTTGCAATTGTGAATTGTGCTGCTATAAACATTCAAGTGCAGGTGTCTTTTTTATAGAGTGTCTTTTGTTCTTTTGGGTAGATGCCCAGTAATGAGATTGCTGGATCAAATCGTAGATCTACTTGTATCACTTTAAGGTTTCTCCATATTGCCTTCCACAGAGGTTGAACTAGTTTGCAGTCCCACCAGCAGTGTAGGAGTGTTCCTATATCTCCGCATCCACACCATCATTTATTGTTTTGGGACTTTTGGAGACAAATGATATCTCATTGTGATTTCGATTTGCATTTTCTTGATGATTAGAGATGTTGAGCATTTTTTCATATGTTTGTTGGCCATTCTTCTGTCTTCTTTTGAAAAGTTTCTGTCCATGTCCTTTGCCCACTTTTTAATAGGGTTGCTTGATTTTTTCTTGCTGATTTTCCTGAATTCTAAATAGATTCTAGTTATCAGTCCTTTATCGGATGTGTAGCTTGTGAAAATTTTCTCCCATTCTGTGGGTTGTCTGTTTGCTCTCGTGACAGTTTCTTTGGCTGTGCAGAAGCTTTTAAATTTGATCAGATCCCATTTATTTATTTTTGTTGATGCTCTGATGGCCTTTGGGGTCTTCTTAAATTCTTTGCGTAGGCCAATGTCTAAAAGAGTATTTCCAATGTTTTCCTATAGAATTCTAATAGTTTCACACCTAAGGTTCAAGTCTTTAGGTTTATTTTCAGATTGAAAAATTAAAATAAATCCTACCATCAAAAATAAATAAAACATACATTTGCTTTATCAAGAAATGACCTTTTGTTCCTCTTAAATGGAAGAACTTTTCATAGTAATTAGTTAACCTTCTCTAATCAAAGGGCAAAATGTAATTTCCAAATCAACTTACAATACTCACAACACATGAGTGATTTTGTAGATGAGTACCTAATTAGTCCTGAGTTTCCTGGTCTCAGAGATTCTCTTAATGCTTCAATCTATTCATTTCTTCCCTCTTGTATACATAAACTGAAATATTTCACACATATGCAGATTAAAACTATTTTAGAATGAGTCAATAATTGAATCGTCATAAAATGATGGTTATTCAAGGATTTCAGTTTATATGTTAAAATTGCATAAATGTATCTGGATTAAAATATGATTATTTGCTCTATAAATGGATTTACCACAATTCTTTCAAAAGCAGATTTCCTTAAGACATTTAAAATTTGCTTTGACTCATATAATGTGGCAAGATTACATCTAAAATCCAATAATCACAAA
Organism: Lepilemur ruficaudatus; assembly: GCA_963574885.1. NCBI lineage: Eukaryota > Metazoa > Chordata > Mammalia > Primates > Lepilemuridae > Lepilemur > Lepilemur ruficaudatus. The sequence continues at coordinate 1,308 of CAUYRT010018854.1, forward strand.
TATAATTTAAATAGCACACTAAAGTATACAAAGCATTATTTTTTCACATCTTATGTCTATCACGATGACAATCTGAGGTTGATATTATTATAATTCTTATTTTTATGTGAGGAAATTGACACTGAAGAAGATTAAACAAATTAGACAAAGTTAGACAGTTAATGTATCCAAATATGTCTGAATCCAAATCTTGTGTCATTACCAAAGCTCTATGCTAATTAAAATCCTCATTCTCCCACAAACTAAGTCATTCTCTATTGACCCTTGAATTAATAACTTACAGATTTCTTCAACCTTTCTTTTTTTAAAAAAATGTTATCATTTTAAATCCATGAACTAAAAATATGTTTCTTATTAAACAAATAGAATAAATTATGGTAAATTTGTACAGGTATAAATGAGCTCAGATAGACTTTCTATTAATATTAAAATAGTGGTATTTCTACCTATAGGCTAAGCAGGGTGGGGAAAGGTTGGAAGGTTAAGTACATATAAATAAAAAATGAAAAAAAAACTTTTCAGCAAAAATGTTCCTGGTGTTTTATATAATATATACATTGGATTTTCACATCTATTATTTTACTTGATTCTCACATAAGTCCTGTAAAATAATTAAAATACATATATTATTTTATGGAAATGAAAGCTAATAGGCTGTGAAATAAAGTGACTAACTTATGATCAAAGTAAGTACAAAGTTATTCCGTGGGATATAAATGCAAAAAAACCCTCTATTTTGACAACTTGTGGTGTATAAACTCATAAAATAGTACCTCCTGAACGACAATTTAGGAAAATTGCTATGGCACTTATCAAGTGGTACGGAAATGGGCATATAGACAGCTGGAACCATATAGAAATTACACATGCTAACTCATACAAGTATAGAAATTTGATTTATATTTACAATAATTAAATCATGTTTATTTATATTTAAGCACTGAAAGATAAGGAGAAAAGGATGGATCAATCAATAATTTTTACTGAAATAATTAATTCTATGTGTCTATATATGTATGTGTACACTTATCTCCAATCATAATATATCAATGTCATATGGATTTTAGATTTAAATTTGAAAGACAAAAATATAAGAAGTAAAAGGCTCTATGAGTTGAGCAATGAAAAATTCCTTAAACAAGACTTGATTTGTGCAAACCGTAAGAGAAAGATTAGTAGACTAAACTATATTAAAATTAGAGTTTTCTGTTAATTAAAAAGCACTATAAAAAGAAAAGATAAGCCACAAAATGAGAGAGTTTGTTTGCAGCACATATTAATCCAATGGTTAATATTCATAATAGAGAAAAGAACTCTAAAATTTAGTTAGAAAAAGAATAGTAATATATTAATAGTAGGAAGAAAAAGTCTAAAGACATGGGCAAATATTTCACGGAATATTACATAAACATGAAAAGATGCTCAAGCCTCATTAGTAATTAGGGACATGCAAATTAAAACCATATTAAAGCATCATCACAACATTTGGCCAACTTAAAAAAATGATATCACATGATGTAGAGGATGTAGAGCTTTGGAAATTCTCACCAATAGTCAATATGTTAGTTTATGAAATCTATTTTTAATTTACTTACTGAAATTGAAGTGTTGCACTCCCTAAAATCCAGAAATTATACCATAGGTATGTACCTTAGAGATACTCCTACATATGAATACCAGAAATGTAGATATTATCTGTAGCAGCTCTGTAATAGATAACCTGGAAACACTGTAAATATATATGAACAAGATAATGGATAAATATTGTGCACCATATTTACACAATAGAACACTATATATCCAATAAAAATGGATGATCTATAAACAAGGTACAACACGCATAAAACTAGAAAAAATTCATGTTGAACAGCAGAGACAATCACTGCAGTCCATGTATGGAAGGTTCTGTTTATGTAAATATTCAAAAGGTAAAGTTATATGATTTGAAGATATAGATAGAACAAATAGTATTGAATCATTGTCCATTGTCATAGTTAACTTTGGGTTATGAGGAAGGACAGGGCTGTCCTAGGGGAAAGGAATGAATTGAGCTTCTAAGGTGCTAATAAAATTCTATTTCTTAAAGTGAATGATGGACACAATTGGCCATTCAATTCTTATTTTTCTTTAAATATACCCATATATTTTAGATCTATATTTTAGTAAAACCACTCTAAAGTCTTTATTTTAATACTGGATTTGGAGAAAAAGATGGATTTTTCACATCCAGTGGAGGCAATGTGTTGTAGCAGAAAGAATGCGCACAGGTTTTGGAACCGAATGTACCTAGGTTCGAATTCCCATGTAACAGTTTTCATCACTTCTAGCAGCAAAGCCTGAGGAAAAACATTCATTTGGCTTTAGTTTTCCAAAGTGCTATGGCAGGGAAATGATAGAGCCTATGTAAATCACTTAGAATGATGACTGGCCAATAGCAGCTACTTTTCAATAAACTTTTCTGTTACCTCTTTTCCCCTACAATCTCATTCTTATGTTTTCTGCCAAGTTTCCTTGATAGTGATTCCTTCTCAAGATGGTAGAAAATGCATAAAAGTAAAACCCTCTTAAATAGAATACCCAAAGCCCCATAAACTAACTGCATAAATATTGAGTTCTACTAAAGTTGAAAGCTACAGTCATGAAAATAGTTAAATGTGTAATAATTATTAATATCAATCTGTGATTTTTAATTTTGATTCATAGACAACTTTGAATATTTAAACAGCATACAGATTCTCTCCCCAAATCAAATGTACATATGTATATACACACGTATATAGAATTGTTTGCATAATTTCACTGGGCTGAAGAAACACTTACAGTCCGTGATCTCCTTGTAAGAACATCTAGCTTAAATTGTTACTTGTTAAAAAAAAATCTCAAAACCTTAAGAGGACAAGAATAATTAGCAAGATAATTTTTTTACAAGATAAGTTGATATTGACTGCCAGGACTTTTTTATTTTCAAATATTTCAAGTATGATTAATCAGTGGAGAGGGCAAATGAAGTTTGCTAGCATGAATTTGTGCTGTATATCATTTCAATCTTCTTCTATAACAGTAATAACCAAGAGAGATAAAAATGCATAAAGGAAACTTTCGGTATTGCTACATATATATTAGATGATCTTGTGTGAAAGGTTGATGAAATCTAATCAGTTATTATGGAAATCGAAAGCATCTTAATAAGATTACAGTTTGATGACCTCTTTATTGTTTATAGTTATTTAAATACTGTATTCTATAAAGAGTTCAGTGTATTTTAAAATGTCATTACTAATCAATATGCAAATGAATGGTATTAAATGCAGTCTCTGATTGAGGATTTTATTAGAAATGAGAAAACTCACGGGTGTCAAAGTAGAAAAAAGAAAATGTGGAATAATTATATTGCCAAGATTCTTCGAGCAGGTTCCCCTTACAGGGGTCAGTTTAAATGTCAGGAAAATGATTGACTATTAATATATTTTGTAACTTAGTTTTTGTCTTAAAACAATGCACTTTAGTTAATGTTCCAGTAGACTACATTAGAAAACTCATTTTTCATCTCTTAGAGGAAAAGTATTTCTTTGCTTGTCATTAAAAAAATTAATGTAATATAAATATACCAAAACACAGTCATTTGTTCATTTAGTCAATGAGTTATTAAGCATATTAGGCACACACACATATATATCTTTTAAGAAACTTGAACTATAAAAATATGTCTAGAAAACTAGGCAAAATCATGTCTGATGAATAGGATTGGAAACATTGTTGGGAATAAAAATCGTATATCAAGCAAACTCATTTGCTCTTTTCTATGAGCAATTAAGAATAAATGACAGGTATCATGCAAAAGAGTAATAGGATTGTTTTTATGTTTTAATTTCATTGTATGGGCAAAATTGAAAAAATGTGAAATGGCATCAGGAAAATCATTTAGAAGACTAGTCCAAAGTCCAAGTTAGAGAATAGAAGAAACTTCTTCATATCTAGAGCTTTGTGTAGAAAAGAAAATGATAGAAACTTTGGAATAAAAACATATTATTTAGTAGGTAGATTCAACTGAATTTTGAAAGAAACAGAGTGAGAAGCTAAGGAAAACCCACATTATTTTATTTAAAAGCCAGGATGTTGATAGTAGCATGAACAAAAATAGTATCACGAAGGCCCAAGTTCAGGAGAGAAGGTGAACCTAAGTGGGACTTGTAATTGCTCCATGTTGGAGTTGAGGTAATAAGATGAAAATTTCAGGAGGCGTCAGGGAATTTGGATTCTTTTTTTTTTTTTTTTTTTTGTTTGTTTTTTTTTTTTTTTTGGAATTTGGATTCTTGACTAGGGGTGTAGAAATGGAATTTATTACTATAAGAATTTTTATAAAAACATTATCTTTCTCCAAATGTAATCTTCAATCATTTTCTCAAAGTACTAATATTTGAATATATACCATCTATCATTCTTTCATCTTTTGAGTGCATAAACATAACCAAGATAGAGTTTTTTTCTAGAGAAATTTGGTAGAGGAGGAAAGATGAAAAATTACAACTATTTTCAACTAAATGTGACATGCTATAATTTGGAAATAGCATGCAAGCTTAAGTAGAAAGGAAGGAATTTTTCTCTTCATCTTGGTTCAGATAGAAAATAGTAAAAAACAAAGGCACAAAAAGGAAGTAGCAAGCCGAATGAGTTGTAAACACTTTAGTTAGAATTCATGAGATAAAGTGAGTGGGTTTCTCAAGGTAGGGAAAAGAAAAACAGATGCAGAGTAGAAAAAGTTATGAATGAGCATGGTTGACCAGTGAGAGTGTATAGGGTCTAGTTTATGTTTACTATGTTTTATTTAATTTCAATGACGTTATAAGGATATTAAAGAATTATAATAGTATCAAGTCAGTATATTTTCTTATAGATTGATAACTATATACATAAATAATAATTACAAAGCTAATCTCAAATACTTCTTAATACTTTCCATTCACTTTTATTTTGTACCAGCTTCTGTGACTTGAATGCTATTTAAAAATAACTTTTTAAATATGATCTATGTTCCTTCTCATCCACAAGGAAGATGGAGTTCCATATATCATGTAAACTTAGAGTGTTAAGACTCAAGGAGAAAGGTATCATAGGGGCTTAAATTATTGTGATTGTCAAAATTCTGTTCAAAGCACAATTTCTAAACAAATGGTACCTTTCTTACCAGTTAGAAGTCAAAATAGGCCCTCTGAAACATATGTTGAGCCAAAAAAGATAATTTTTAAGTTGTCAATTACATACTATTACGAAGATTTGAGACTGCTCATAAAGATACACTTATACTCCAAATAACAGCAATCACAAAGAAAAACTTTTACTAAGATTATTAAAAAAGAGAAAATTTCTTAAGAACAGCTGTTGGGAAAATTCTTTCTTAATTTTATTCATGATAAGCCTCTTCACAAACTCTTAGTAGAGTAGAATAATATTATTTCAGAGCTGAACTTTAGGGATAATTTATCCCTAAGCCAACTCTTTTGCATTCAAGATAGGAAGGGCAAGTAAATTTGCCAATTGCCCTGAATGAATTTCAGGTCTGAGGTAGTTCTGTGAATTACTATATCAGTCAGTATAGGGTAGTGTGTGCTGCATAAACAAGAACTCCAAATTCTCATTGGCATATAACAATAAATGTGACATTGAAAGTTTCTGTTCAAAATGACACATATCATCTCCATTCACATTTAGTGATCAAAGCAGGTCATATGCCCACTCCTGAGATTGACAGAGTGGGTGCTTATAATAATCTTCAAGTGAGGGGGAGCAAATGTTTAAATAATAACAACATCTATCATAAAGAATTAAGTGCATGACTTCCTCATGAAAAAACAGATACAATTTTAAAACTCTGCTCTGATTCAGGTCCATTTTACATTCCATGTAACTATATTAATACCATCTCTAATTTTAAAATAAAGTTAATATGTGAGACAGAGCACTGTATTGACTAATGTTTCTCGGAAAATGTTTAGGCTCCACATTGAATTTGAATAAAAATCACATTATATATATCTCATGAGAAAATAAGTCTTATCACCTTTACTAAAATATGTATGTTATTTCAAAATATTTATAGACTCTAATAACAGTAATTATTTCAGACAAAGAAAAAGAGATTATGAATCCAGGACTTACATGAAAATGTCCATTTGTCATAGTTTTCCTTCAATAGTTACAAATAAAGTTACTTTGAGACATCTTTCCAAGAAGAGTGATTATCTACTTAGAGAAACTTATTTTTAGTAAATTCTCACTAGGTTTGCTTGATATTGTGTTTATATCTTATTCAGCAAAGATCTGGAGTAAAATAGACCCAGTGTAAATTGTATACAATTTATCATAATAAGTCTCAGATTAAGAGTCATTTGTAATCTAATTCAATTAATTTAAAATGATTCCCTGAGTAACTTTTAATTGCCCATCACTATAGTATATGAGATGCCCAAAAAGCCCATTATATCGTCTAACTTTATTAGTATTACACTCTTAGGTTTGCAGCTATCAAATTGCTGTGTCTGTTGCCTGAACCAGTAGCCATTATAGAAGTGGATATGGGTACCCACTTCAGGATCCAGACCAGAAAGAGAGCCTATGTAAGACAGTTCAATGTATGAGATTTAATAATCCTAACAATTGAGGGATTAGCAAGATTGGGAAGCAGCAAACCCTCATGCAGCTGGAGATGTAAAGGAAGCACTGTTCTAACTTGAGGCCCGGAGCTGAAATCAAGACCCAAGTTGCCAGATGGGGGCTGGGAGCATGGTAGAAGAGTCTGCCCAGGAGCTAGAACCACAGAGGAAACACAGTCACTGTCAGAGGTTTTGCCAGAATAATGAGAGCGTAATCCGGTTTCTTCCCTTTTCTCACCTTCCATACTTGTGTCATACTCTGTACTGAACATATCTAGTTTATTGTAATGAACAAGGAAGCTAGTGAACAGGATTCTTATGGAGAAAGATGCTTTCAAAATATAGTTTCAATGAGAATACCCCAGAGACATGAGTGGGGCACTACAAGAGTAGATGTGGATATTTATGACAGACCTTACTGCATATATATGGCTTTGGATTACCTGAGGCTTCCCTTGCTTGGAGGCCTGTTCATGTTCTCATATTTAGGTGGTAGAAGAATAATATTTTATAGGAGGGAAAGTGAGAAATACTCTTATATCCACAGTTCTTGCAAGATCTTTGGAGATAAACAACCATGGCCGTTAATTGCAAAATTATGTTTCAAATCTCAGAATTGATGAGACAGTTAACAGATATCAGTATGACTTAAAAAGAATTTGAGAAAAACAGTCAAATTCCTCAAACTACTTACTGCCTTGACATATTACTATAAATTTCACCTTTAAAATGGTTTCCTTTGATCATAAGGAACACGATCTTCAGGTACATCAATAACCATTGGACAATGGCACTAAAATTGTAATGGATAATGGTGTATGTCTACGCCTAATGTTTGATGAGCCCAAAGGAAGAAAACAGACCATATGGTAAATGATTAAAAATTACAAATCAAACTAAGAAAGTTCTAAGGGACGTATCTATTTTTCTTCCTGAAAAAGTATACCTTAGGAATAATAAAAAACAAAATGAACTCCAAGTTAGTAAAATATCAAAGACGGCTGAGTTTGCTGTTGCACAGGGGTAAGCAGCAAAGTTGAGGTGAGAAACAAAGACATATACAACACATGCTATATATTTATTCCATGGAATTTGTTTTTGCCTTCATTTCAGTAAAACCACTAGTTATATTGTTATATTAATTATTTTAACAAGTTTTGTTGTATTTACAGTAATCTAAAACATTAAAAATGAAATGTAATTGATTTCAGTGTACAAATTCAAATGTATTTCATAAAAACTTAAATAACAAATGTGAAATTTTAAAAAAATAGAAGTATATTTTGAAACCAAGTTTTCTTCTAAAATACTTAGTATTATTACTTAAAGAGAAAGTTCAAATAAAAATTAAAATTAAGGAATACCAAATTTTTAATGAATTCATTTAAATAAAGGCCAGGCACAGTGGCTCATGTCAGTAATCCCAGCACTCTGGGAGGCTGAGGCAAGAGGACAGCTTGAGCTCAGGAGCTCAAGACCAGTCTAGAGCAAGAGTGAGGCCTTGTCTCTACCAAAAATAGAAAAATTAGCTGGGCGCAGTGGCACACATCTGTAGTCCCAGCTACCAGGGAGGCTGAGGCAGGAGGATGACTTGAGCCCAAGAATTTGAGATTGCAGTGAGTTATGATGACGGCATTGTACTCTAGCTGGGGTGACAGTGAGACTCTGTCTCAAACAAATAAACAAACAAACAAAAAACACCAAGTAAAACTAAAACTGTATATAGTTCGTTAAATATTCAGATTTTACCCATATTTTATCTATATATCCATATATATGTAGACACATATTTTTACTGTTCAAAGCACTTCTAGTTGCCAATGTTAACAGAAATAATTAGTATCTTTCCTCCTACATATTATGTCTAGACCAACATATATACGAATTTTAAAAACTATTATTTTTGCTTCTATTATAACATATTTCATAGCTACCCCATGCAAAAGTTGTAAATATGATGGTGATTTATAAATAGCTGCAAAATCAATTGGTGATTAATTATAAGATTTTTTTTTTAGCCAGGCCCGGTGGCTCACGCCTGTAATCCTAGCACTCTGGGAGGCTGAGACGGGTGGATCGCTCAAGGTCAGGAGGTCGAAACCAGCCTGAGCAAGAGTGAGACCCCATCTCTACTATAAATAGAAAGAAAGAAATTAATTGGCCAACTAAAGATATATATAGAAAAAATGAGCCGGGCATGGTGGCACATGCCTGTAGCCCCAGCTACTTGGGAGGCTGAGGCAGAAGGATCGCTTGAGCCCAGGAGTTTGAGGTTGCTGTGAGCTAAGCTGACGCCACGGCACTCTACAGCCCGGGCAACAGAGTGAGACTCTGTCTCAAAAAAA
>CAUYRT010018857.1:0-11005 GCA_963574885.1 Lepilemur ruficaudatus
ATAGTGGCCAGGCGCAGTGGTTCACGCCCGTAATCTCAGCACTTTGGGAGGCTGAGGCAGGAGGATTGCTTGAGGCCAGGAGTTCAAGACCAGTCTGGGCAACATAGCAAGACTCCATCTCCACAAAAAATAATTAAAACAATTAGCTGGGCATGGTGGTGTGTGCCTGTAGTCCCAGCTACTTGGGAGGCTGAGGCAGGAGGATCACTTGAGCCCAGGAGTTTGAGGTTGCAGTGAGCCATGTTAGTGCCACTGCACTCCAGCCTGGGTAACAAATTAAGACCCCGTCTCTTAAAAAAAAAAAAAAAAAAAAATATATATATATATAGTACAGAAGGGATAGCATGTTGCTGAGGTGTTTAGATCCAGAGTTATGATAAAATATTCTCAGTCCCTGAATTCAAATGAGAGATTAAATTAAGCCAAATGAAATTAAAACCAGAGACTGCCTAAAAGGGCTCACCAAAGCCTACTTCCTTTGTTTACAGAACACACCTTTCCTACCCCATGAGGTTCCTACCGAGTCTACGGATTTCTGTGAAGGCCTGGTGTGGCTGCCTCTTGGGTGGGCCGTGGCTGATGGTTCCACTCTGACTTGGCTGGGGCTGGGGCTGGGACAGGCTGTGTGGCTTGTTCCACCGCTCTCTGCCTTTGCTTCTCTGCGGCTGGACACGATGTAACTTATTTCTTTGCTCAGAAAACCCTCAATTACCTGAAACCAGATCACAGAGGTGGCCGAAAACCAAAAAGCAAATGTAGAATTATTGATATGAAGAGGTTAGGGAAGGAAATCTTGGCTGCCAGAAGTCCCAGAATCAATTGTCTTTAAATAGATTAAACGCAGTTCTGTACCGAGGCCTCCAAAAGGCATCATCCTGAACTATAATGGAGTTTATATATATAATGCAGGTTTTGTCTCCAGAACTGCTGCTCCTGACCCAGGAGCAGAAGGCCACAGGCTTTGAGTTATATGACCAGTTTGAGTTTGCAGCAAGAACACATTGAAGGGGTTGTCAGGATTAAGAGCAGCTCCGTTAATCCACGATTTTTCTGCATAAGATACACAGGGACATCCAAACACTTCATCTGTAATTTTGATCGCAATACAAAAAGGAGACTAACAAATGAAGCAAAATGGGTTTTAGCTAACACTTAGCTGCATAGGTACCTGCTCACCCCACCTGACTGTAAGCCCTTCAGGGGCATCAAGAGGGTCTGACTCATCTTTGTATTCCAAGAACCCAGCACAGTGCCTGAAACATAATGACCCTTAACTCACATTTGGGGGAAGAAGAGAAGATGGAAATAAGCCGTAATGACCTGGCAAATGTTTAACGACTAACTCTGTGGGGAAGAAACCCGTTTTTTACATTTGTTGATTTCTGGGGAGTAAATACATGATGTCACCATGAGGAGCTGGAAAGAGATGCTAACAACTGGCTCTTGTGAGCCAGCCCCAGTGCACCATTGAAAATAAAATGGGTGATGCTGGAAAAGTGTGACTGAAAGAGAAACTTGGCACTTAAGTTAAAAACAAAATGTTTAGGTTCCTCAAAAAGCTAAACATAGAATTACTATACGACCCAGCAATTCTATTCCTATACACCCAAAAGGATTAAAACAGGGACTTGAACAGATATTTGAATGCTAATGTTCATGGCAGCATTATGCACAAGAGCCAAAAAGTGGAAGCATACCAAATGACCATCAACAGATGGATGGATAAGCAAAATGTGGCACATCCAGACAATGGAATGTTATTCAGCCATAAAAAGAAAGCATGAGCTATAACATGGATGAATCTTGAAAATATTATGCTAAGTGAAATAAGCCAGACACAAAAGGACAAATAACAGTGATTCCACTGATATGAGGTATTTAGAATAGATAAATTCGTAAGAGTTGAAAAGTAGATTAGCGATCACTAGGGCAGGGGAGAGGACAAATGGGAGTTATTGCACGGGGGTTGCAGAGTTTCTGTTTGGGTGACAGTAAAGTTCTGAAAACGGATGGGGTGATGGTTATACATACGATAGTGTGTAAACAATTAATGCCAATGAACTGCATATTTACAAATGGTTAAAATGGGCTGGGTGCAGTGGCTCACGTCTGTAATCCTAGCATTCTGGGACGCAGAGGCGGGAGGATGGCTTGAGGTCGGGAGTTCAAGACCAGCCTTAGCAAAAACAAGACCCTGTCTCTACTAAAAATTGAAAAAATTAGCCAAGCAACTAAAAACAGAAACAAAAAAATTAGCTGGGCGTGGTGACGAGTGCCTATAGTCCCAGCTACTTGGGAGGCTGAGGCAGGAGGATTGCTTGAGCCCAGAAGTTTGAGGTTGCTGTGAGCTAGGCTGATGGCACGGCACTCCAGCCCTGGCAACAGAGTGAGACTCTGTCTCAAAAAAAAAAAAAAAAAAAAAATCTCCCTAGAGTGGGGCTCTGAGCAGTTGCCTTCACCAAGATGGTGACCCCTCAGCTCTGCCATCCTCAGAGTTGTGGCTATATTTAACTTAGAGCTATGACAAGTCAAAAGGTAGTCTATCTGTGTTTAGCAGGACCTTTTTTTTTTTATTTATATGTGTTTCTATTCAGAAAGCAATTAGAAATTCACCTTCAATGACATAAATAATTTTCAAGTCATGGCCCTAAGACTAGATTTGTAGACCTTTTTTTCAGGAAAGAGTAGAAAATATTCTTCTCTCCCAGCTCACAGACCATGAGCTCCTGCAGGAGAGGGCCCAGGCCCTTCTCCTCTGCACCTGTGAGTGACCATGCCCTACTGACCCAAAAGGAGGAAGAGAGGAGAGCTGTTCTCTGAGTGAGGCATGCATTCCATTCCAGGGAGAGTTAGAAGGCACATGAAGTTTGGACTTTCCACATCCTGTTTCCTTTTGGGGATACCTTCTAAGTGGCCAGTGGGGAGTGTGGCTTGAGTTAATAGCTAACACGTTGGTCTTTCAGGCACTGTTCTAAGGACTTTATATATATATATATTCATATAAGAACACACACACAATTTGTTACAACAATCTTACAAAATAAGAACTATTTTAATACCCATATTACAGATTAGAAAATAGGGCCTCAAAAAGTTAAGTAACTTGCCCCTAGGTCACACAACTGGTAAGTGGCAGAGCTAGGATTCCGATCCCAGCAGACTGGTTCAGAGTCTTAACTAATAAATAAATACACCAGTCTGCTTTTCAGTTACTGGAAGAAAAGATTTACTTAGAAAAATAATGGGAGAGGACCTTTCTTTAAGGGATTTAGCTCCTCTCTCATAGTCAAGAATGAAAGAAAAACAACATTTTTAAAACTTTTGTGGGGACATTTGGCTAGCCAGCTATCTTCCTTTGCTCTCCTCTGCAGTGGAATTATGTGACAAGTGTGTTATGTGGCAAAGGCTCTTCCAAGTGAGAAAAGTGTATTCATAAACACAGGTGCATGCATCTCCTATAGTGGAGTGATGGGGAAGAGGGAGAACGTGAATGGGAAGGGGAAAAGAAACATAAGTCAGTTTAACAAGGGGAAGATAAATTTTGTGGAAAACACTGTTTCTTTTCTCCTTCTGATAGTATAAGGAATTACAGAAGCTTCACAGAAGAACAAATATTGATTTCTTGTTCTTTAGAAGGCTTTCCAAATTTCACGTACTTATATTCCATGAAATACTATATTATTAGAAAAAGATATTCTTTATGCAACTTGAAAAAAAAAAGTGTTAGTGCCTAGAACTTATTTGGAAAGGAATCTGGCAATGACTATCACAATTAGTATGCATGTATGCTTTATCCCAGCAATCCCACTTTTGGTTATCTGTGCCCTAGAAATAAAAGCTTTGGTTCAAAATTACAAAAATATAGTCTGTCTGTTGCAGCATTATTTTTAGTAGTGAAAACATGGAAGCAATCAGAATGACCAGTGTAGAGGGATGGTTGAACTAGGGAAGAGGGAGCAGCCTCGTAATCTGGCATATATTGTGCAGAATTGAGTGTATTCCTCATGATCTAGGGGTGTTCAGGATATATCATTGAGAAAAACAAGTTGCAAAGTGTTGCATACAACATGCTCTCACTTCTCATTCCCTTGTCTGTGAAAAAAATATTAGGAAAAAACAAAGATTTCCATAGTATTTTTCAAAACATGAAGTATAACAAATATATTTTTTTCAAAGTCCAATATTGGTCAAGATCCACTTGCTTTGAATACTGTAGTTCAAGATGATTAAGACATCGTTACAATAATTCTAAACTTGCTAATGTCTCCTTGTCTGGTCCTCCTCTTTCCCCCAGTAAGGATGAATTCCTGATTTAAAAAGTTACCTTCTGTTCACAGTAAAAATATTTTCAATCATGTTCATTTGCTTTGCTATTACTTTCCCCAACTCCCAACATTTTTTTAAGACTGCGGATGGATAACTGTGACAGGAAAAGTAAGAACTGAACTAAAATCTTGGATTATAGATTTATCTCTAGCACTCAACTGCAGAAAGTATTAGAAAGGTGTAGAAAAGTTGGTCATTATATCAGATCCTTAAATACTGATACATGCTCCTGCTTTTGGCAGTAATGCCTGTCTCTCAAAAACATTTGAATTTCTCATATTCCTGTGTCAACAACAATGTGAAACATGGCATTCTCTTTTCAGCTTCCCTGGCTCAGAAACTGCTTTGAGAAGACACATAATGTTCAGAATTTAAGATTAAAGTACCTCCTATTTCCTGTTGCTACGCCAACAAAATGACAGACTCTTTTTAAAAAGGAAAGAGACACCTGTCTTAGGGCCTGATCTCTCAGCAAATGGAAAAGCTACCAACCTACAGAAGCCCAACTTGTATTTTACTGGAGCCAGTATTTTGCTGTGCAAACACTGAGCTAGTTCAAATGTAGCATTACCTTATAGCGAGCAGCAGTTAATTTTTGCAAGTTTCTCATACACTTTTTGTTATAAAAGTTTAAATAATTATTTATGGGAATGCAAAATGGTGCAACCGCTTTGGAAAACAGTTTGGCAGTTCCTGAAAAAGTTAAACATATAATTATCATTTGACTCAACAATTTCATTCATAGGTGTATGTCCCAAGAGAAATTAAAATATATGTCCATACAAAATCTTGTACACAAATGTTCATAGCAGCATGATTCATAATAGCCAAAAAGTGGAAACAGCTCAAATGTTCATCTGATGAATGGATAAGCAAAATATGGTGTATCTGTAGAACAGAGTATTATTCAGCTATGAAAAGGAATGAAATACTAATACATGCTATAACATGGATAAACCTGGAAAACATTATGCTAAGTGAAAGAAATTGGTCAAAAAAGACAACGTATTAAATGATTCCATTTACATAAAATGTCCAGAGTAGGCAAATTTTTAGAATGTGTATTAGTGGTCAGGGAGTATAGGTAATTATTACTAAAAGCTATGGAGTTTCTTTCAAGGGTGATGAATATACTAAAAACAACTGAATTGTATACTTTAAAAAGATGAATTTTATGGTATGTGGAGAATATCTCAATAAAACTTTTTAAAAGCTTAAATCAGGTTGAATTTGTCAAATTGGAAAAAAGAAAAGATGGAAATAATAATGTTCATATTCCTGACGTAATCCTATACAAACCTTTAAGTGAATTTCTTTTTCCTGTGTTTAAATTTATCATTACATAGGTAATGCTGAGTATATAATTTTTTAATTTGCCATATCTAAGCATTTTCCTTATTATGAGATAGTCTTCATTTGTCTCATTTTTATGACTTCATAATCTTGCTCTATATTGTATAGTCATACAGGTTGCTTCCAACTTTTCGTGATTTAAGTAATGCTATAAATGAACTTGTTTGTCCACATAGCTTTTTTTTCCTGTTCCTTAAGATGGATTTCCATGTAGAATTACTGAATAAAAGGCAACAAACATGTTTAGGACTTTTTGTGCCATATTCTTTTCCGAAAGGATTCTGCCCAGTCTGCTATCAGCAATGTGAGAGCTTCTGTTTTACCTAACTTTCTTCAGTACTGGGGGTTTTCATTTTTTAATAAACTTTTATTTTAGAATAATTTTAAATTTGCAGAAAAGTTGCAGAGATAGTACAAAGAATTCCTTTGCATCCCTCACTCAGTTTCCACCATTGTTAACATCTCATATTACCATGCCACACTTGTCAAATCTGAGAAACCAACACAGATACATTATTATTAACTCAAGATTTTATTTATTTTACCAGTTTTTCCATTAATATCCTTTTCCCGTTCCAGGACCCAACACAAGATTGAGTATTGTAATTTTAATTTTGAAAAATTTACTGTAATGGGGCTGGGCGCAGTGGCTCATGTCTGTAATCCCAGCACTTTGGAAGGATGAGGTGGGAGGACTGCTTGAGGCCAGGAGTTTGAGATCAGCCTGAGCAAAAATGAGACCCCGTCTCTACAAAAACTAGGAAAATTAGCTGGGTGTGGTGGTGTGCATCTGTAGTCCCAGCTGCTCGGGAGACTGAGGCAGGAGGATTGCTTAAGCCAAGGAGTTTGAGGTTGCAGTGAGCTATGATGATGCCACTGCACTATAGCCAAAGCAACAGAGACTGTCTCGAAAAAAAAATGCATATATATATTTATTGTAATAAGTATAAATTAATATTACATAGTTGTCAGTCTTGTTTTTTTGTTTTTTTAAGAAGCCAAGGTTTTGAAGGAATAGTTATAGTCATGTGCCACATAACAACATTTCAGTGAACAGCAGACCACATACACAACAGTGGTCCCATAAGATTATAATGGAGCTGAAAAATTCCTGTATCCTAGTGATATTGTAACATCATAGCGTAGCATATTACTTGTGTTTGTGGTGATGCTGGCATAAGCAAACCTAGTGCACTGTCAGTTATATAAAAGGATAGCACATACAATTATGTATAGTGCATAATGCTTGATAATGATAATAAAAATGACTATGTTACTGGTTTGTGTATTTGCTATATTATAGTTTTATTGTTATTTTAGAGTGTACTCCTTCCACTTATGTAAAAAAAAGTTAACTGTAAAACAGCTTCAGGAAGGTCTTTCAGGACATATTCTAGAAGAAAGTATTATTGTCATAGGGATGACAGCTCCATGTGTGTTACTGCCTCTGAAGACCTTCCAGTGGGACAAGCTGTGGAGGCAGAAGACAGTGATGTTGATTATCCTGATCCTGGATAGGCCTACACTCATATGTGTGTTTGCATCGTAGTTTTTAACTAAGTTAAACTGAGTTTTTAACTTTAAAAAGTAAAAAAAAGAATTTTTTAAAATTTTAAATAGAAAAAAGCTTATAAAAAAGGATATAAAGAAAGAAAATACTTTTGTAAAGCTGTACAGTGTGTTTTTGTTTTAAGCTAAGTGTTATTGTAAAAGAGTCAGGAGTTTAAAAACAATTTAAAAGTTTATAAAGGAAAAAAATTACAGAAATCTAAGTTTAATTTATTATTGAAGAAAGAAAAAATTTTTAAGTAAATTTAGTGTAGCCTAAGTGTATAAAGTTTATAAAGTCTGCAGTAGCGTACGGTAGCATCCTAGGCCTTCATATTCACTTAGCACTCACTCACCCAGAGCAACTTCTAGTCCTGCAACCGCCATTCATGGGTAAGTGCCCTATACAAGTGTATCATTTTTTATCTTTTACACCATATTTTTACTGTATCTTTTCTATGTTTAGATATGTTTAGATACATAGCTACTTACTATTGTGTTACAGTTGCTCGCAGTATTCAGTACAGTAATGTACTATCCAAGATTGTAGTCTTAACAGCAATAGACTATACCAGGGGTGGGGAACATTTTCATGTTGTGAGGCCGCATTAATTTAGCTGTGATCAAATAAGGCCGCATTCAAAAAACTTCAATTAGATGTACTTAAAAATGTACAGTATTTTGTAAAAATCTAGCTACTATATATTTCATAATTTCAAAAAATGAAAATTATTTGTCAATTTTAAAGTTGACTAACCTTTTAATGACTTTGTTCTGTCTGCTTTTTGTTGGAAAGCATTTGAATATTTGGCTGCAGCATGGACGTCCACAGTTTCAATTGATCCTCTAGATGGGTACCAGTCATTTGTGACCTTAGGGCATCGTGATTTGGGTTAGGTAGGAGAATGTAGATTTGCAGCAATATGTGGTTGAAAAGCAAGAAAGCATTTTGGGGACATGTTGCCGAAGGTGTGGTTATTCTGTATTTTCCATATTTCAGTTGGATCTTTCTTAGCATCAAACAATGACTTTAAAATGTCATCTACTGAGAGCTCAATCAATTCCATCTGTAGTTCTTTAGGTACCTTGGTGATATCAAATAGGTGAGGCTGAAATGCTAATTTGAGTGTGATGTCATGATTCTCGAAGTCAGTGAACCTTTCATTGTATACTCTAATTAGTAGGTCTATAATAGCTGCACATTCTTCAAATAATTTTTACATATCATCCTGCTCAAATGACCTTTGTTAACTGGGAAAAAATGTTCATCCAAAATTTCCTTTTGAAGAAGAAGTGTTTTGAAAAAGATGGCTTATTTTGAAATGCTTGGATTTTTTTGCCACATATCATATACAGATTTCGTTTTACCTTGCAAAGAAATATCCAAGTTGTTTTGATTTGACGTGCTATCACACAGAAATGTTATATTCCTGTAGAAATCTTTTTTCAATAATTCACATTGCTAATTCTGTTCTTCATAAAATTTAATGATCTGTTCTTGCAGAGATATTAATAAAATTTTGGCTAACACCTGTCCCTGTGATAGCCAGTGCAGTTTAGATTGATATGGCAAATCCACACTGAATACTTCATCCTTCAACTTTAGCATGTTACAAAACTGACACTGCCTTGTTGCATTTGCATGAGTATAGTTAACAGTTCTTATAATTTGTTGCAAAGTGTCACTTAAAATAGTATTAATAGCTTTAGCACAAAGATTTTGCTGATGCAAGACATAATGAAAAGAAATGAGAGCATATAGATCTGTTAAAACTTTTTTTTATCTGTGCAGTGTACCCTTCATGTTTTCCTGACATGGAAGGTGTACCATCTGTACATATACTTACTAAATTTACCAAATTCAGTCCAATTTCACTGTATTTATCTTGAAAGTTGCTGAAGATATCTATTCCCCATGTTCTGTTCGCAAGTGTATGCAAAGCAAGTAACTCTTCGTAGCAAAGAAAATCTTCTCTTATGACCTGAATGAGGTATAAAACCTGCGCCAAGTCAGTATCAGTTGATTCATCCAAAGTGATTTAATAATATACATTTTCCTTTTGAAGTATTGCATGAAGTTGTTCTGTTAAGTTGAAGGCTAATTCATGCTGCCAGTCAGTTATGGTTCTCCCTTTACAGTACAACCTTTCGTGCCTCTCCCTCTAATTTAACATATTTGTGATCCTTGTGAGTGTTACAATGCTGATGAACATTGAATTTCTTTAATGTTGATATTGCAACATCACAAGGAAAGCAAATCATCTTATCTTTAGCAGAAACAAGATAATATTGCAATTCCCAGTCCTCATTAAAAAATCTGTTTTCGTTAGGCCTGGTGCGGTGGCTCATGCCTGTAATCCTAGCACTCTGGGAGGCCGAGGCAGGAGGATTGCTCAATGTCAGGAGTTCAAGACCAGCCTGAGCAAGACCAAGACCCCATCTCTACTAAAAATAGAAAGAAATTAACTGGACAACTAAAAATATATAGGAAAAAAATTAGTTGGGCATGGCGCATGCCTGTAGTCCCAGCTACTTGGGAGGCTGAGGCAGAAAGATTGCTTGAGCCCAGGAGTTTGAGGTTGCTATGAGCTAGGCTGATGCCACGGCACTCTAGCCCAGGCAACAGAACAAGACTCTGTCTCAAAAAAAAAAAAATCTGTTTTCTGTTTTCTTCCTCAGCCTTCTTTTGGTCTTCTTTGACATGATGGGCTGTTAAGCAGACAGAATTTAAAAATAATGTCTAAAACTATTCACAAATTCCACTTGAAACAGAAACACAGTGCATCGTTGTCAAAAGCTGATGACAGACTGGCATACTCAACTCCCATAAACTGTCACCAACCAGCCTCGTGTGGTAGTAGCACCAGTCAGGCGGGGGAAGTTAGAACTAAATCATGAGCATAGCAGCCGTCAAGTTAGCCCTTATGCCTTACTGTGAACATTCTCGTACAAGATATTTTGTAGACATAATATTTACACTTCTCTTGAGTATAGGCCTAGATATGGGATTACTGAGTCGTATGGTAACTCTGTATTTTTTTCAGGAACTGCCGGACTGATTTTTAAAGTGACTGTACCATTTTACATCCCCAGCAACAATATATGGTGTTTCTAATTTCTCCATATCCTTGACAACACTTGTTATTGCCCTTTGTAGTGAATTCTTATAATTTTATGTTGCAGCAGCATCCATTTTAAATATAAATTGGACTTGCTTATACCAGAAGCAGGGCTAAGTCACCCTTGGCACAGTTTACAGTTCCACTCCCCCTCGCCACCTCCACTTCCTCAATGTGGTTGATACAAGTATCTGTCCTACACACCTGGTCCCTGGTGACCACTTCCCTGTGGGACAGCTAGATGCAGCCTGCTTGACTGGCCCTGCTGACCCATACACCCTGCATGGACTATGCACATGTGCCACAGTGACCACCTCTCAGTCACTGGGTGACCTAAAACTCATGCCTGCTTGCTTTAAACCCACCAATTCAAACTTTCTGGGCTTCCTATGGAAACCTGTTTAAATAACACCTTCGACCCAATAAAGGTGTTGGACCATGAGTCAGTCTTTTTCTTTCTTCCTTCCTCCTTTCCTTTCCTTTCCTTTCCTTTCCTTTCCTTTCCTTTCCTTTCCTTTCCTTCCCCTTCCCCTTCCCCTTCCCCTTCCCCTTCCCCTTCCCCTTCCCCTTCCCCTTCCCCTTCCCCTTCCCCTCCCCTCCCCTTCCCCTTCCCCTTCCCCTTCCCCTTCCCCTTCCCTTCCCTTCCCTTCCCTTCCCTT
>CAUYRT010018858.1:0-41661 GCA_963574885.1 Lepilemur ruficaudatus
TGCTTTTGAGGGAACCTTGAATTTTTAACCACAAGTCTCATCCTAGGTCCTCTTATCCCTTCACTTATTTTTTCAGCTTTATTGAGGTATCACTGACAAATAAAATTGTATATCCTTAAAGTGTACAATGCAGTGATTTGATATATGTATACACTGTGAAATGGCTACCACAATCAAGCTCATTAACACAGTATTCACCTTGCATAGTTACCATTGGTGTGTGTGTGTATATGTGTTGAGAATACTTAAAATCTATTCTGTTACGGAATTTCAAGTATAATACAGTATTATTAACTGTAGTCACCATGCTATATGTTTTTACTTTTATTAAAGAAATTTATTCTAAACCTTTACAGTGATCACATTGTTATTCTGGCATTAACTTTATTTAGATTGCAAAACATGTTTAATTACTACCCATTCCTAAACACATAAGCTTTAGTTTGGGAGAAATGGTGTCATCTTACCTTCTTAATTTCATGTTGTCAAAATCTTTGAAAATATTTAAATATATCAAAAAAATCTTTAGTATACTTTGGGTGAAAATGAGTTGGAGCCCCGCTAGCTAAGTGAGATGTCTAAGACCCTAATCAACACTTTCAACTTCATTGATAAAGACTTTTGTGTACATAGGCACATGATTTTTAGTTTTTTTAATAATCAGTCTCTTTACAGGGTCAAGCTTGACTAAAAACCACATCAAGTGAAAAGTGTATAAAATCTACATCCATTATTAAAATGTTATCATCTTATAGGTGGGGAAATACTGAAGTTGATTTTTTTTTTTAATTTTTGTTTTTATAGATGTTCGAAGAAGAACAATTTATGAATACCACCGAGTAGAGCTACAAATGTCAAAAATCACCAACATTTCAGCTGTGGAGATGACCCCATTACCTAGTAAGTTAATATGTGAACAGAGGCAGAAAAAAATGATTTGCAAGTTTGATGATCTGATCTGTTCAATAATTGTAATTATAATAATTGTGATAACTATATAATTATCATTATAACTGTGTTTGGCATGCAAGAGTATTTTGATCCTGAGTATATATGAGGACAGATGATTTTTATTTTGGTTGAGCAATATTTTTTTCCTCCCAAGCTGCCAATTAGTCTTGACAAATCTATTCTCTTCTGTTAATATTCCCCAGCATGTCTCCAGTTTAATGGTTGTGGCCCCTGCGTATCCTCTCAGATTGGCTTCAACTGCAGTTGGTGTAGTAAACTTCAAAGGTAAATCCATAATAGTAAAAGAAATTTTAAAAAAGACTTGTTGCTTCTACTCTCCCGTTGAATTTTAAATATTTGTCAACTGTGGAGATTATGTGTGCATTAACAAGTGTATGTGTGCAAAAAATATGTATATATTTACCATGACCAAAATGCAAAAATATATATACATGCTCAGAAGTGAAAATTTTAGTATTTTCCTTTGTCTACATGCTCAGAATTACTAAGCACCTTTGCAGTCAATAAGATCGTTATCTGACATATATTTATAATTCTGTATGGGGCTTAAGATACATGGGAATTACAGTTGATGAGTGTATAAATTGATGATTTGGGTCCATATTCTACAGAAAGCATGGTATGAGATATCTTTTCCATAGCAAGGATGGCTTATGATAATCACATGCACATTCTTCATAAGTTCCCATACAATATCTTCAAGGATATTAGTCAAGATTAGATATGTCATCTGAGGCTGACACAGCCTGGCCTCCACAGAAATAGAACATGTGGTTTGGGCTCCATGTTATAATTAACTGACTTTGAAACTTAAACCACATAGTTTGCTGGTATCAAAGAGATTTAATTATTTTCATGAGTTTCAAAAAGAATTGTTCAATTTCTTTTTTTTTTTTTTTTAAATTCCAATAGACTTAAAGGGTACAGGTGATTTTTTTGATACATGGATAAATTGTATAGCGGTGAAGTCAGGGCTTTTAGTTTACCTGTCACCCAGATAGTATACATTATATCAGATAGGTAATTTTTGATCCCTTGGCTGCCTCCCACTCTCCCCCCTTCTGAGTTGTTCAGTTTCTAGAGTTTTCCAGAGACTGAATAATCATTTGTTGGAAATGCAGGATGAGGACATAAATTTATTTTGTCATTTACTCAACACTTTAGTGCATCAATTATGTCCCAGGGGCTGGAAACACGGCAGTGAAGAATATAGACATGGTCCCTTCCTCCCATGGAGCTTGCAGTCTGTCCAGGAATAAGTCACCTTCTCACCTTCAGAGTCTATGAAAAACCTGCTTCTTCCCCCCAGGTTGAAAAGCAAATATTCACGCTGTTAGTGAGTGAATGTTGCACCAGAGCTTTCGGTTGTGTAAGCAGTCTGTGTCTTATCATCTTCCTGCTGCAGTGTTTGCCATGATGATAAAGGCATGTTCCAGGGATACTTTAAGTTATTGAAGGATAAAAAATAGAAGGCCAATTCTTTGATAAAAGAAAACATTGTTAACTCACTAACTTTGGGACAACCACTGCAGTGTTGTAGCTACGACAATATTTTTTATAACAACTTCTGTTTTGTTTTCAATCTAACATGTTGTTCCAGTCATTTCCTTTGTGAAATGAATTTCAAATAATAAAAAAGCAAATAGGCAGTTTGCATTTTTAAAAGTAGATTTTTCACTTAGTTCTGTATTCCAGAGTGGGAGGGATTGCTATAAAATCAAGGGTTAATGGTTATTTATATTTATAGTTTGCTAAGATTCCATAAAGATTATATGCATATCAGAAGTTATTCAAAATCTACTTAAATAACAAAGTATAAGGAAATCGAAAGAGATGGCATTTTAATATGTATATTTAAACAATACTGAGCTCGGAAATGAGGAATGTCCAAAAGAATTAAGTAGAAGGCCCTGGTGTGAGCTGCATACCTGCTCCAAGATCCAGTTCAGTGGTCACCTTGTCTGAATCCCTGAGAGGTGCCCATCTCCTGTGTTTCCCAGCATCCTGGGCAAACCACCATCATTAGCATTTAGTTTAGGGCTTGTGGAAGCTTGTTCCTTTGTCTGTTTCCTATGCTCTAACTTTATTAAAAGCAAGGACCATATCCAATTTGTTCTTACATCTCCAGAGCCTAAGAATGTACCTGGTACTGCAGAAAATGAATGAACAAATGAGTAATGATTAGGTTCCTAATGAAGGAATCATAATTAGGTTTGTCTGGGACTGGAGGGTTTCCCAATATGAGAGACTTTCCGTGCTAAAACCAGGAAAGTTCAGGGAAAACCAGAACCAGAGTATAATTAGGATAGTTTTCAGCTGAAATAATATTATGGTAAATGAAGGTTTTGGAGACTCATCTAGAAACGTACCTACCACTACCCATTTCATTTTTTAAAACATATAGTTTTGGTGAAAATATATGTTTAAAGTTCCAAACAAGCAATTTTGGCAATCAGAACATATCCACAAGTTGGAATCTGCTCCATTTTATTGAGCGATGTCTCTGCCAGACATTGTGCCAAGGAATTTTCAAGTATCACCCTCGACAACATTGTCACAGTGGAGGAAACTGAGGTTTATAGGAGCTAAATTATTAATATTTGTGCAGGGTCTCAGAGCTCTTAAATGATAAATTTAGAATTAAATATCAATCTTTGTGACTCCCAGCTTTTGGTTTTGATAATCTCACCTGTTCTGCCTCCCACCTGCCAGGCTGCCAGTGCAGTAAGCAAGCTAATCTTCATTACTTTCCGAAAAATTGTGTACATGCTACTGAAAAACAACCCTTTTTATACTTGATGCTGCAAGAATATACCACGGTTTTGAAATTGGTATAAGAAGACTGTAGAGGAGAATCAAACAAAGCCTAAGACTGTTGCCTATTATTGAAAGTCTAGTTTCTTTAAGATTAATGGAGAAAAGAAAGGTGGTGAGGCACATGAGTGAGGAAGGAATTCATCAAAGAACACTACTTTAAAAACTATGAGTTTTCTGCAAATTACTGTTTGGTGTTTTGTTGAATACCAAACACTCATTTCAATCTTGGATTTACTTTTAATTCTTCAGCAACCCAGTTATATACATATCAAGACCTGTTTAATTAATTGGTTTAACCATGCCTCGTTGCACTTTTGTTCAACTTAATTTCCCCACTGCATTTTATTAATTTCTCCTTAGACCTGTAAGCTTCAAAACTGTTGCTTTCCTACCCAGCAGCATTTCCCCAGACTGTAGCGCATTTATGAGCAAATTCAACAAAACAAGAGAAGTCTTATTGTAAGCAGCACAGTAAATGCCGCTCAGATTTTTTTTTCTCTTCCGCCACTCTTATTTTCTTCTTTGTGGGCATTTATCCTTGAATGATAATCAGTTGGTGGTAATTACCGAACTCTCAAGTTGGGCTTGCTCTAAAAAGATAAGATAATTTTAATTGGTTTGTTTGTTTCCTTTAAGTCCCATTTTTCAGGAAGCGAAAACTAAGGCAAAACGTTTCTAATGGCTTGCCTCAGGTCTAACAGAGTAGAAACACATAAAGAAATTCATGATCGAAAGTGCTTACTTAAAATACTTGGCCCATTTCTTCCACCTAAGAGTGCTTTTGTTTCCTCGCTGCAAATTGAGAAGACTTGAATCAATCATTTTCAACTATATCTTATATTTTCACTCATTCAATAAAAAATTTTGAGTGCCTCTGTTCAAATTACCATTCAAGAGTGTGCCTGCAGTGGTGAAAAGAGAGACAAAATCACTTCCCTAATAGAACCTACATTTTTAGAATGGGAGATAGATTTGAAGCAAATAGATACAGAGAAAATAGAGTTCGTAGTGATGAATGCTATGGTATGAGAAATAAACAGGGAAATTAAGGGAAAATACAGCAAAATTAATAAGAATAACAGGATTTTACTTGTTGGCATCATTTTTTTTTAAGCAACCTTGTCCTTTTGAAGAGACCTTGGTTTGATCAGCCATTATCATCCAAGTTTATTGTTTAAATGAAAATTATCTTGTTCTTATAATATTCATTCATTGATTTGTTTACTTAACCATGATTGAATACCTTCCACCTATCAGGCACTGATGTAAATAGTAGGTCAGTTAGAACAATCATAAAGTGTTAATCAAAGCCACAGCTCTCATGGTTAGAGATTCACAGCTTAGAGTTTAGCTTAGTAAGCTAAAAAATAAATGAATTAATAATTAAACAAAGAATGTCAGACAGTGATGAGTGATCTGCTGAATTTGAAAGAACCAGGAGATGCTCTGGGTAGGGTGGCCAGGAAAGGCTTCTCCAGGAGGTGACAATAAACTGAAATCTGAATGACAGGGAGCAGCTACTCCAAAGTGAAGGCAAAGAGATTTCAAAGGGAAGGACAAGTGCAATGGCACCACAGTGCTTTCAAACTTGATTTGATGAGGAATCCACAGAAACCCAGTGAGTTGGGAGCATTCTGCGCTGGGCATGGAGGGAGGGTGGTATCAGATGAGGTCAGAAAGGGAACCAAGTGCTGGGACACAGGTGGCTCTGTAAGCCAAGGAGGGTTTTATTTTCAGGATAACGGGAAGCCTTTAGATTTTAGAACTCATGCAGAAGAATAATGTGATTTTATTATATTTTTAAAATAGAACTCTGGCTGCCTCAAGGAAAATAGGGAGTTTGTTTGTTTGTTTCTTTAGGCAGTGGTCCAGAATGCAAAAGAAGAGAACAGTGGAAAGTATGTGCAGTAGTCTACAGGGGGGATGATAATTGGACAAGGATGGTAATTACTGAGATTGGGAGAGATGAATGAATTCAAGGTATGTTTTGGAAGGAGACTAATTATTTGCTGCTAGACGAGAAGTGAAGGAGAGGGAAAGATAAGAATCAAGGATATGTCTTAGATTTTTGTTTCAGCCACTTGGTGGGTAGTGGTACTCACTTTTTGAGATAGGTAAGATGGAGCAGAAACAGAGACGAGGGTTCAGAGAAATAAAGCTCGGTTTGGGACAAGTTAATTCTGAGACGTATATCAGACATCAAGTGGAAATGTTGAGTAGGTAGTGATACATATGCCAGAAATTTCAGAAAGAGGTTATGGCTAGAGATTCAGATTGGAGAGTCATTACCATACAGAGAGTGTTTAAATTCATGGGACTGAATGAGTTCAGACATGGAGAGAATGTAAATTGGAAATAGCCTAAGAGGTTCCAAGAACTAGCCTTGTAGCATGGCATCATAAGGTATGATGTTAGTTTTCCATTACATAACATTAATTTTAGAAGTATATTCCTATAATACATGTATGTTTGCATAGAAAGAGAATACCTCTGAAAGATGCATGAGAGATTGGCAACAATATTTGTAGCCTAGGAAACTGTAGTGAACAGGGACAAGTATGAGATTGAGTGTCACTGTTCATTATAGACTTTTTTGTATGATTTGAAGTTTTGCTACCTGGAGTTGAGGACAGAAGGAGGAACCAGCAAAGAAGAAATAAGGGAACAAAAATTTTTTTTTTTATGGAAAAGAAATGTACTATTACTCATTGTAGTGTCTTCCACAATACCCAACGCAGTGCCCGGACTAATATAAATTTCCAACACATTTGGCTGAATTATGCAGATAATTGAGGTCAGAAATTTCTACTTTCTTGAGAATTCTAATTGCTTATTTTGGCTACTATCCATTGGCTTTTTCATTGTCAACAAAATGCTATAGAAAAAACTAAGCTGATGCTTGGATAAAATGTCAACATTCACAATTAAACATGATGAACACTTGCTTAATCTCTTGGTGTTAGTATCTTTGTGCCTCACTTTTTAAAAACTTTCCACCTTATATGTTCTTAGACCAATCAAAGTTATAAGCTTGGAACTGGTAAAAACTTACAAATAAATATATTTTATGATTTCATCCATAAAAGAACAGAATATGCACACCCCTGTTAATGGTAAAGATATGTTTTACAGAGTAGTAGTATAACATATTTATTTGAGAAGAAACATGAGATGATGGAAAAAAAGATATTTCCTAACAACACTATATAGTCTTTCAACCTTGTTATTTCTACGGCATTTCCCTGAGTGTACTCTGGCACTGCCATTATTTTCCATTGAACCAACAGAATTCCTTTGCAGTAACGAAAAGAGAAAAAGAAAGAACCACATATATTTCAAAAATTTTGAAAATACATCAAGTCAGGAATACCATCTAATTCATTAACATTGTGAAAATGTATTACCAACCAAAATTAATTAAGGGTGAAATAAATCCTTTTTACAAAGACACAGCCAATTTTTGCAAATAAAATATACCCATATCATGTGCTCATTTAGCTTACAGAAATTAAACTACCTAAGTTTGAGAAGACAGAGAGATGCAGAGGGCAAATTTAAATAGTGTGACCCTTTCCAACCTTTCCCCAAACAGTAATCTTATGCTTCCGAATAATAGCACCAGAGAGACATGAATATGCCTTTCTCCTCTGGTCTTGCTTCTGTATGCCCCTTAAAGTGGAAACATTTGCAGCACTGAGTGTGACTCTAGTGCTTAAAGACACAGAGGGCATTTTCCGTACCATATGTGCTTAAAGACACAGAGGGCATTTTCCGTACCATATGGTCCTAAAAGGAAGCCAACAATTCTATCTAGGGTCGACCAAAGTCTTCATAGTCCATCCTGACATTTCAGGAAAAACTGGAATTATTAAGAGACAATGTATGAGGAATGTCATACTAAGGGAATTCCAAGCATATTTTGACTCCATGACTTTTGCCTATTTACTCACCTCAGAGTCTAGCCCTCAGGCAAGGGGCAACTCTGCTGTCATCCTTCAGGAAGATATAAAGCATTCTGTTGTTCTAATTTAGCTAATTCAGCTACAAGGCCTAATTTCATCCAAGTTTTAAGATTGAAAGGAGAGAATCAGAAACAATTGTTGAATGACAAGCTAGATACTCTAGGAGGATATGGCCAAGAGTAAAATTTATAAATTAAGATAAATCAGTAGTTAGAGTCAGTATAATTATTCCTGTTCAAAGGTTCCTTTTATATCCTAGCCATAGCCTATAACCCTTTTGACATGGTAGTCTAAATCCATATTGAAGTTGCTTGTAGACTGTACATTTATGTGACTCTTTCACATAACAAAATTCGTTGGCTTTGGTGATTAGGTGTGAAATCTATACTTAATAATCAAATAGAATCCATTTAGGAAATCCAGGAGCCCTGACCCCAAATTAATTACAAACTTAGGCTTATTTTAATAGATTGGGGTAGGATAAGGTACTGTTTGCAGAGGCACCTAATTTCACGTGAATATCTAGAACTCGCCAAGTTTTAAGAGTATCACAAACTTACATTGATCCAGGTTATAACATGCTGACTTTCTTTTAAGTTGATAGTACCTCCATTTGATTACCAGAATTACTGATTATAGTATTTGGATAGCCAAACAATGTTACTATTTTCAGCATATAAATTGAATGCTAGATTTAAAATATGAAATATGAATCTATTTATGATGGTAACAAAATCCATTTTTTGTCTTTGATAGAAAGTATGTCCTTGCTGAAATATCAGAGCCAACAAAATAATTTCATTGAAAAAAAATTAATTGGACTGCTTTATTGTCACACTGCCTGGTCATCATAGTCAGAAAAAGAGAGAATTGCTGTCATTTCTGATTGAAGGCATCAGAGAAATATGAAGCTTTATATCAGTAAGGATGGATAAATTGCCCATAGGTCTGAAACTGGTGACTACACTAGCCTCGGTCCAGACTAATTGAGGTTCCTTCTCTTTAATGTATTCTTTAGTAAGTGTATGTGGGCTTTCTGAGTTAGGAAGTACCTAACTGTCTAGATATCCAAGATTCAGGAACAGCCCAGAGTGGAAGAAACATTCCTGAGTCATTCAAAGGAACTAAAAATCCCAAGATTAATAATAGAAAGAAGGCCATCTTTTATGGTCTGGAGTGACTTAGACTGAATGACTGTGTGGATACCTACCAGCAACAATTAGCAAACTAATCTTGGATAAAGCAATAACACTTGTTTACTTCCTATCCTGAAATGTGAAATACATTTGCGATCTAGATATATCTGATTTTTGTATTTCTTAAATCTGGATGGACTCAATTTCAGTAGTTCTCAAAGTTTTTTCTAGATTTTTAAAACTTTTTTATTATTTTTAATTGACGCATAGTAATTGTTGATATTTATGGGGCACTGTGTGATATTTTGAAACATGTACACAATGTGTAATGATCAGATCAGAATAATTAACATATCCATCACCTCAAATATTTATCATTTCTTTGTGTTGGGACATTCAAAATTTGCTCTTCTAGCTATTTGAAAATATACAATAAATTGTTGTTAATTATAGTCACCCTCTAGTGTCATAGAACACTAGAACTTACTCCTCCTATCTAGCTGTGCTTTTGTACCTGTGGCTATACTCCTTCCCTCTCCCCTTCCTTGCCTCTGGTATCCACCATTCTACTCTCTACTTCTGTGATATCAACTTTTTTAGCTTTCACATATGAGTGAGCACATGCAGTATTTATCTTTCTGTGCCTGGCTTTTTTCACTTAACATAATATTAATATTAATACAGTGAAGAACGGCTATGGGATTTTGTCAAGATGTAGATTACTCTCCAGCTCACTAAGGATTCATATTCAGTAGGTCCAAAGTAGATCCTAGGGATTCCAATTTTTAATAAACCTTTTTGGGGAATCCTGAGGTGCTCTGGGAAGGGCACAGTAAAAATATTGCTCTTGCATGTCTGAGCTAAGAATCCTATAAGTCTGCGTGATTTTGCCAAAATTGTGTGGGAACATTTATTCTTAATTTGAAGTTGAAAAAGCTTATAGAAAAAAAATCTGTAGATATTTGCTGTTAAAATATATTAAATGTTAATGAAATAGAGCTTAATAAAAGAAAGCAAGAAGCTTCTGGATAAACATAGTTTATATAATAAATAAATCTAATTTTAGAATGTTTTTAGCTAGTTGAAATCATTGGATCATCTTTTGATTTCTGATTATTATTAAATCATTGCTATCAAAGTTGTAATTCAGTGTTCTGAAGAAATTAAGGTGCTTCTGAAATACCATACAACCAAGATAGTTGCTTTTAACTTGCAATGCCTGGAAGAGATTAGTTGAATTTTGAATTTAATTTAATACAAGATCTTTTATAATCAGTTCTTTTAACATTCAATAAAAAATTTTAGCCTGGCTATTAAATAGCCTCCCCTGAAATATAGCATAAACAAAATCATCTTTTAAGAATACAAAGTTGAAGCTTTTTTCCTCCTTTTAAGCTTTTCAAACCTAGCTTTAACAAAAATATACTAATTATTTTTGTATGAATTAATTATAACAAAATAGTGAGATATGATGCTGTTTTATCCATTACATGAAAGCATTTTGAAGTATATTCTGATATAGAGAATACTTTTGAAAAGATACATAAACTACTAGTAACAGGGTTTCCTTTTGTGGAAACTGCCATGAATTGGAAACTGTCATAAAGAGCACGTTACCATTTCATCATAATCCCTTTTGCAATATTTGAATTTTCACCACATGAACGTATTACATAGAATCAATTAATAAATAAAGAAATATTTTTTAAAAGAAAGAGAGGAAATATGTATATTAAAGTATATTAAGATAATTTAATTATTCAGAAAAATTCAAAAGTTAATATTTCAGAAGGAGAAAATTCTCAGTGCCGAATATATATGCTACATCTCTTTCCTCTGGAAAGACAGCATTGGGTTGACTAGATTTTGGATATAAAGTGCATGTAATTCTTTTCTTTTTAAAAAAAAGTGGTGTTGCACTGGGTATGTTTATCTATCTATTGATTTACCTGCCTATTGATCAATCATCTATTTTGCTTTTTGATCTCTGTCTCCTTTTGGCCACTGGGCTATCTGTGAGTCTCTAATGAGACATGTGGTTAAAGAATAGAAACCAGTTTTCTTTTTCTTAAACTCTAAAGAAATAGATGCTTGAGCCAAGTTTCCTGATAACCAAGTCCCACCTGAAATATTGAGGCATTCTTTCAAATTGTCTTTGATTTTTTTAGTCAGCGAATGCTGTGTTTGCTTTCCATCTGAGCACCATTTGGCAAACTGTGGATGAAATCTGTAGAATTATTTAGCACACATATGTTTATAACTGCTTTGTCAAGATTATCCAAGTGATTTTAAAGTTTTGTTGATGTGTTAACCAACTGTGGTGACTGCATTTTATATGATTATGATTTAGAAAGTTAGACTTCAAGAAATTTAATCTAACAAACATATATAAAAATGGAACACTTTAAAATGCTAATACTAAATTATATATTCCATTCCCTTAGCTTGCTTGCACTAATAAAATGAGTTCCCCTGGAAATAATTAAAATGTAATTGCCCAAGAATAAAATTGCATTTGTTCACTTTAAAAACAGTAGGTGCTAAATTATTATGGAAAAAAATATGATCCTTAGAGGACAAGGAAATAAAAATTTAAAAACAAAACACCAAGTTCACAGTTGACATCTGTTAAGAAAATTGAATATTGAATATTGAGAGAAACTTAGATTAACAGTGTTCCATTGAAAAGATTGATAATTGGTAAATGAGAACATTTAATAAAAGTAGTTCATTGCTTAATTATTTGTTTTGCTGGGACTCTAATGTTAAGATATAGAAAGACATTTAAAAGCCAATATAGTCATACCCACGCCAGCTTTTCCAATATTTATATAATAAAATTATAAAAATATCATTGGGATGGTTTCTGATTTTTTGCCTTTGTTAAAAGCTATTAAAATAATCATATTTTAACAGAGAAGTTAAAATATGATTGTTTTATATTTCTTTCTTTCCTTTTTTTGTTTTAATGCAGGGTCTTGCTCTGTCTCTCAGGCTAGAGTGCAGTGTTGTCATCATAGCTCACTGCAACCTCAAATCCTGGGCTCAAACGATCCTATTGACTCAGCCTCCCTAGTAGGGAGGGACTACAGGTGCGCACCACCATGCCTCGCTAATTTTTCTATTTTTTGTAGAGATGGGATCTCGCTCTTGCTCAGGCTGGTCTCAAACTCCTGAGCTCAAGCGATGCTCCTTCCTCGGCCTCCCGGAGTGCTAGGATTACAGGCGTGAGCCACTACACCTGGCCTATTTTATGTATCTTGATAAGAATATATTTCCTGATAGATTTGTATGTTTTCTAAATGTTAAAGAGTTTATATCTGGTCAAGTCCTGAATCAGATATAATCTTAGCCATCTAAAAGGCCTGCCCAGAGTTTTGAGGGAAATCAATATGATAGGAATTCTGTCATTCATGGAAAAGTGCAAGAAATCCAGATGTACCTTTTCATATGATTCTAGGGCAATCTGACCAGGCTGGTGTACATTATTACGGAAAACAAAGAAGAAGGTTATTTAGGATAAAAAAAAGATTTTTTAGTTGAACAAAGATTAACATTCACATTTTCCTTTTCTGGGATATTAGAGAAAGTGATTGGCAGACTCTGGATTAATGAGACTCATTTTTTTTTCTCCTTCCTAGAGAGCCAGTTTTTCTTTCACCTCAGCTCTTGCATTTTTCCTTCAATGACAATTCATAGTCAAGGGAGAACTATTCTGTCCATCAATCATGACCTTGAGTGCAACAATTTCTAACGATAGGTTGTCCTAAAAATACACACATTTTATATTCCTAAAATAATGTCTTCTGACCACTAAGAAGACCTATGTAATGACCCATGCCCTCATCAGAATTAATCTATCTCTCTTTGCACTCTGCTAATACAGAGGTTTATTTCATCATTGCCCAGATTTCTCACTACTGCTCTTGCTGATGCAAAATCATGAGAGCTTTGAAAGAAAGGACAGGAGGGTTGTTTTAAGGGTAAGAAGGCCTTAAAGGAATGCCTGGAGATGCGTAAAATTATTATTATGGTAGCTACCTTTCATTTTGTATTTACTGTGTACCAGGCATTCCATGAAAACCTTTATTGGCACTAAAGTCTATTAATGATTTTTTTAATCTCATTCAAATATTGCAATCACATGAAGAGTACAGTATTAGGATCCTTGTTTGATAAATTAAGTACATAAGAATTAAGATTGAGAAGCTTATCCAAGGTCATGAAACTAGGAATTGGTGGAGCAAGGAATTAAAACAATTTTTTTTTTTTTTTTTTTTGGTGGGCTGGATGGTTGGAAAGATGAAAAAACAATAAATACCAGGGCTGAAATTTTAGCACATGGAGCTTTCCCAAGTATGTGCACAGTCTGGATAAGCAATTCTAAGTAGTAGGTGTCCATCAGGAAGGAGGAAAAAGCCCCTCCCTGGCCTGCTGTAAAGGTTTTATTAGCTTATTTATACTAAGCTCCATTTAAAACATTTCAATGGCCTGTTATAAAAGATACATATAAAATTGCCATTGGCAATAATTGAGGTTATGTTCCTGCAAAGTGCATAATTGACAAGATAGAGTCTCCATAAAAAAATAAAAACCCCAGAGTGGGCAAAGTAATAAAAATAACACATAAAGAGTTGTCATGGATAAAAAAAAAAAAAAAAGATTTGCAAATAATTAATTAAAATGACATACAGCAAAAATGTTGTATGAAATTGTTATTTTGTGTGGGAGAATTACTCCTAAATTACTTGAGTCTGAATCCTTTTTTACTCCTAGATCAGAGAATAAATTTACCTCTGTGTCACCTTCATAGACCTATGCACATGGTCTGTAAAAAGAGAGAATAAACTTTGATGCTACATTTTAGAAGAATGGGTTGAAAATATTTCAGATACTTCACATTTTAGTAAGCAAACATAAACCTAGGTTATCTAAAATAACAAAGTGAAAAGAATGCACATATGGTCAGAGATAAATACACAAGACTACTTGTCTAAAAAGATTTACTGAAATTGAGCACAGAATCTGTAAAGAGACCTGTGTTGTCTGTAAAGTGTAAGAATCAGATCCATGCCCCAAACTCCACGTGCCCAGTTTTCTGGGACAGGCCTGCAGTAGGGCTGTCTTAGTGTCCTGTTCAATTAGTGCCTCCTTTCTCTCTCAAACGTGTAATGATCTGCCCTGTAAATTATATGATTCCCCTACCTAATCCCATTCCAATATTCTGATTGCCCTCCAATCCCTGCTACTGTTTAGGTTTTCATTGCATTTGGTATGTTCAGAATTTAACATGTTCTGAGCTAGAATTTCTAGGTTAGTGCAATTATTCTTCATAATGGAATTCCTGTGACTGAGACCATATGGCCCCCAGCCCAGAATATTTACTGTCTCACCCTTTACAGGAGAAGTTTGCTAGATCAATGGAAGATATATAACATATCCGTGGATTAATTTAAAGAAAAGTGAAATATGTACTCACAATAAACTAGTTGGGAAAAAAATATTGACTACCTGATTTTGCAGGGTTTAACGAAGCAAACAGTGATACTTGGGTAAATAAATACTTTAATGAGTGTTCCTTAGAGGAAACAGCAGACAGCATATGAAGGACAAAGTCAAACTGATAGAATAGTGTTTGCAAGTGAGTGATAGAAACATTTTTAAAGGTGTTGAATTCCTGAGTATTGTTAACAGAAGGATAGACTAACATGAGTGTTCAGGTCTGTATATGCATTCTATATATGCTTTTGCTATAAATATTTTTCTTTCTGGGTCAAAGGGGTATGCTCTGAAATACCAAGTCAGTTTTATTAAAAGCAAATCTTAAGAAAAAGCTGCATATCCAAGAATGCTTCTGTTAACATAAGGTGACACTAACTGTATTTTATGAAGCAGAAAATTGCTTCACACGCAAATTCTTAAAATCTCTTTTTTTTTTTTGCTGTCTTTAATAAGACATAGAACATTGGTACACATGAGCTGCATAAAACTCTAATAGAATTAGCATTTAGTAATTTGATATTTTATATGCCTGATAAATCTGATGTAGAAAAAGCAAGGAAATAAGGAAAACCACTATTTTATGACCAGAACCATTCCTTAAAATGGAATGAATTTGCTAGTGCTTTGTAGGCAATCTACTTAAGGACCTGAGCCTGGTGTAGTTTTAGAAACTGACACTTCCAGGGGAGCTCAAAAATTTATAATAAAGAGGGCATAATAATTTTTTTTTTTTTGGAGACGGAGTCTTGTTCTTTCACCCAGGCTGGAGTACAGTGGCATGATCACAGCACACTGCAACCTCAGAGTCCTAGACTCAACCCATCCTTCTGCCTCAGCCTCCTAAGTAGCTGGGACTACAGGCATGTGCCACCACATCTGGGTAATTTTTAAATTTTTTTGTAGAGATGGGGTCTCTCTATTTTGCCGAGGTTGGTCTCGAAATCCTGGGCTCAAGGAATCCTCCCATCTTGGCCTCTCAAAGTGCTGGAATTACAGGCAGGAGCCACCATGCCTAGCCTCATAATGAAAGCTTTGAAAAAAACCAAAGCATTCTATATACTACAAGTCACCACTAAAATTGTACATCTTATTTTTTAAACATTAGTATTAACTTAGACTTCAAGAGGCAAACTGAACTCAGTTATACATATATATATATATGGGGGTGGTGTGAGGGGTGTGAGTGTGTGTGTATATATATGTATGCATATATTCAAAATTCTCAAACACAAAGTTTTTAAAACAACAAAGGAATTATCTTGGTAACATTGCAGCAAACTCTGTAAGTCCTGGAAAAATATTTTTATGAAAATCAATTTACTTGGAGTAATCACTCAAGAGTTTAGAAGATGAAGCTGAATTTACAGTGGACTCCAGGTATGGATGGAAAAACAACGTTCTTTGATCACAGTAAATTGATGAAATGGAGCAATGACTCTTTTCAAGTTTGAATGATTAATGTAAGCTAATATGGACTACCACATATGTATAAAGAGATATTCTAGTTTAACCTAGCAAAGCTATCTACCAAATGTGATATTTCCTGAAGGATACAGAAGTGTTTTATTAAAAGATTATTAGAGAAATGTCTTTTAAGAGACAGTGTTCTGCTGATCGTGATGAGATTCACTCAGTTGCTATGATCAGGCATTATAATACCTTGCATTGCATCTTCTAGGGAAATTCACAGAGAAAAAGTTTCTTCTCTTCTTGTAGTGCCTTGTCAATGATATATTATCATATTTTAAATGAGCTCATAGTACTCATCTTAAAGATTTAATTACATTGTAAAATTTAGTGACAATAAGCCTAGATTAATTATTGGGGTAAAGTGCATAAATAATTTAATGAAATGGTTCTCAAACTCTTTTTTTCTTAAGCAGTAGAAACATTTTTGAAAAATGAAACTCCAAATATGAAACAGTTAAGATTAGATCACTTTGGACGCAGTCTTTTGTTGGGGCTTCACAGCTAAGTCCTTCCATCTGCTCCTTACCTATTTCAGCAGCTGTTGGGGACCTCTGAAAACTGAGCCCTGATCTCTGCACAGAACTGGAAAATCAGTGATTCATATATGTTTTCCTGATTAAACAATGCTAACCTTCCTTCCCACTGTTGGTGAGAATGTAAATTAGTGCAACCACTATGGAGAACAGTATGGAGGTTCCTCAAAAAGCTAAAAATAGAACTAGCATATGCCTCAGTAAGTCCACTGCTAGGTATATATTCAAAAGAGGGGAATTGAGTATATCAAAAAGATATCTGCACTCCCATGTTATTGCAGCACTATTCAAAATAGTCCAGATTTGGAATCAACCTCAGTGTCCATCAACAGATGAATGGATAAAGAAATTGTGGTACATATAAACAATGGAGTACTATATAACCATAAAGAGAATGAAATCCTGCCATTTGCAACAACATGGATGGAACTGGAGAACATTACACTAAGTGAAATAAGCTGAGCACAGAAAGACAAATCTCACATGTTGTCACTCATATGTGGGAGCCAAATATTAAAAACTATTGATCTCATGGAGACAGAGAGTAGAATGATGGTTACCAGAGGCTAGGAAGGGTAGTGGGGATAGAGGTATAAAGGAGATTGGTTAATGTGTACAAATATATAGTTAGATAGTCAGAAAGAATGAACAATACTTGATAGCACAACAAAGTGACTATACTCACCAATAAGTTAGGGTATATTTTAAAATACTGAGGAAACAGGAATTGCAGTGTTCCCAACACAAAGAAATGATAAATGCCTGCGTGATGGATATGCCAATTACCCAGATTTGATTAATTCACATTGTATGCCTGTATCAAAACATCACATGTACCCTATGTATCCTATAAATACATGCAACTATTATGTACCAATAACAATAAAAAATAAGTTTTTTTTAAAAAAAGAAAAAAAACCCACAAAAGTAAAAATTGAGCAAAGACAACAAATAGGAAATTCAGAAAATAAATGGTCAGTGAACATAAACAAATGGTCTAGAGAAATTAAATTAAAATTGCTAACCTTAATCCGCTCAGCCATTTTTTTGCAGATCATTTCCAAGGACCCAAGTCAACTGTGATTAGAAAAGTGTTGTCTCTAAAGCAGGGAGAGAGAGAGAGAGGAGAGGGAGAGAGAAACAAAGATACTTATTTGAGATGGGGGAAATGATAATGTAATGGTCTCTTGTATTTCCCTATAGTCTCTTCCTAAATTTAGGTGATGGTTCAAAAGCAGAGTAAAGATAAGCTCATGCTACCATTTTCTGAAAAATTAAAAATACCGTTTTTATCCATTTCTCTGTAAATCTCAATATTCCAAGTAAAACTCTGGGGCTTATTTACAGTAAAATAATAAATTAGGATAAAGACCTTTCTTAAAGAGACAATTATCTCATCTGCAAGAACGTCTAGTTGCTTGCCACAGTTCAACTTTGCTATCTTAGCAGAACATTGTTGATGTTCTTGAAGAAGATAGACAACTCTGAAAGACCAGGATCCATAAAACCGAGCACCATTGAATAGAAATTTATTGGCAACAGGATAGCATTTTACAGAGGCCCACAACACACCTAAACCCCTAAGGCTTTACATTTCTTTTTCTAAGCTGCCAACAATGTAAAAGTTACATCTCTTTCCTGTTGACTTTTATGCATTTGAAGGTGCTATTCAAGTATAACGTTTGGTATGCAGTCGAGAATTTTTAAGAAAGGGTGTCAAAAATGGAATCTTGAAACTTCCAGTAATTTTATTTGTTACTATTTGCTTGAGTGGCTCACAGCCATGGGAAGGAATCTTTTTCCTTTTTCTTCATTGTTTTCCCCAAGACTTAACTCTCACTCCTGTTCTACCAAGATAGCAAAGTTGGAAACTAGCAAGGAACTTTCAGATTCTGAAAGAATCCATTCATCAAAAAGAGAGGGTTTATCATCTCTGCTTTATTACCCTGACTTTGGTAGGTAAACAGGCTGAAGTCCTGGATCAGAACATGGAGAATATTGTCTAGATTTTTGGTTATGGATTAGGTTACAATATCTTTTATTTTCAATAAGGAGTCTAAAATAACTTATATTTATTCAGCACCTACTATGTCAAACCTCAAAAGAGTGCTTCATCTATGTTATCTCATTAAATCCTCACCAAAACTCAGCAAAGATAGATTTTTGCAATCTCTACCTTACAAAAATCAAACCTCCAATAACACATTACCATAGATCCCACTCAATAATCTCCCCTAGTAACTTGCCATGGATAACAATAGATGGCAGAGCTAAAAACTGACCCTTGTTTTATGTATGTAATTCTAAAGCGTATATATGGCCTTTCTGCTAAATAATACAGCCCCAAGTTTTTGAAGTATTCAAATGGAAATAATTGTGAGAAATATCGACAAGTTGAGTGAGAATTATGTAAATGACCGTTGTTGAGCTCCATTCATGTCAACTATTACGTGCTCGAACAATGTCAGTAACCTGCACTTTTTCCCTCTCTTCTTTCCATTATAGCCGTATTAAATGATGCAGTAGTTTTTTCCTGGCTGTGCCCCAGCAGCGTGTTGAAAATTATTAATCAACTTGTTAATCGTTAATTCAAGGCTGGAGCCTCCATTGTTCTTAGTGCCTACACTTGGAAAGGGAGTCAGGTGTGGCAAGGTCAGACCTCTTTTCCAACGTGATACAGTAATGGGCTGTGCTCTCAGATGCCTCAGGATGTGTTAATTTGCTGCCTAGACATAGGACTCAGAAGTCGTACATTTAGTTAAGTGGAAAATAGCAGCATTTTTCTAATGTAATACTCATTTTATAATCACATATGCTAAAAGCTACAAAAATGACTAATTTTACTCTTAGAAAGAATATACCAATAAATATAATCATCCTTTTTTAAACTAAAAAGGATGCCACATTTTATTCATGTTTATATGATTTGAAGAAACAAAATAAAACCATCTATTTAATTGTAATCTTGCTCTTCCTTCAATAACCATACCCTCAGCCTCAAATTATCATTTATCTTTGAAGAGCTATGGTGTTTCTAAATAAGAGGCTGAAAGTCTTTTTCATAAATAAGGAATTAAAATATGTTTTCAACCAGAGCCATATTTAAGATCAATCAATGAAGAAAGATTTTCTTCATAATATTAGAAAAACAAGCTTGATTTTGAATGTTAATAGCTCTTGGTAAGCTGAAGCTTTTGTATTCACATTTCTAGTTATAAAACTTCTATTAGATAATAAATTTTCTGTCCATAAGCTGGGTGTTGTTAACCTTGTTTGGAGTTGCAGTTGAGAAAAGGAAACTCCTTGATCAAGGGACGTTTCCTGTGAAAAGCAGCTTGAGTTGAATCTCACTGAAGATGTGAGTAGGATGGGATGATAAAAGGGACTTCAATAAAACAGAAGATAAGCAACTAAAGTATGTTAGAAATTAGAGGGAAATTATTTTGAAGGCAATTCGTAGAAAAGCAAGGGAAGGTGTCAATGAAAATGTTGGCTTTATTGTTTTTATATGTGTTTCAGTCTCATCTAAGCCCCAGCACATATAATTCCATTCTCTGGAAATTCTAGAGCTCATGATTTCTTGTGTCTCGTTTCATTTGGTAGAATACACTAATCCTGGTGTTTTCAAAAGAAGAATGCCTGCATCTTTTTAAAATAACCTACAATTTCCACCCTACCCCCAAAATTTACCCATTCAAGTCTGAACATTTAACACTAAGATATTCTGTGGGTTATAACTGACTTTGTATTAGTGAAATCATCACCTTTTTCCAACATTATAAAAAATATGATTTTGTATCTCTAATGAGGGTTAGTGTGAGTCTCAACTGCTCAATAATTATTCTATAATCTGGTCTGGTTGCCTTGTTTTTGCCCATGGTCCAGCTATGAGTTGATTTTGCATTCACATAAGGAAGACATAAGGCAGGAAGTAATTAACGGTTTGACTATTCTCCCAAAGCTTCATTTCTTGGGTTCTAACTTCTCCTTGCCTCTTCAAACGCATACAGTACAATGTTGATTGGAAGAAGTGAGTAGCCATATTGTTGCATTTATAATCTCAAAAATAAAAAGCATTCTCAGTCTTTCTCCATAATGTATGATGTTAGCTGTAGATTATTTATGGATATCTTATGTTATTTATGAGTATAGAATTTTAAAAGTTAACAGCTAAATCCAACTGAGAGTAAAAATAATTAAAACATGGTCAAATAATAAATTCTATTTCATGAATACAAATACCGTTTAGTTTAAAGAAATCTATTCGTGGAATTAGCAGCACTGGTACTGAAGCTCATTTGGTCATTTTGACAGATGGAAGAAAATATTTGATAAAATCCAACCTTTTCTTCCTAAGTAAAAGTGTTAGCAGACTGAAATAGAAGGATACTTATTAAGTGCAATAACAAATATTATTACACAGCAACATAAAAATATATTGACCATTGAAGCTCCAGAAACACTACACTTATAATAAGCAAGAAGGCAAGGATGTGATCACCATTGTTATAAAACAGAATCCTATAATTCTAGTAAATGTACAGAGAAAAGAAACATAAATTAAGATAACTATTGGAAAGGAGAAACAAAAGCTATTATTTATAAATAAGGGAACCAATTACAAAATCAATAGCTTTCTATGTCAGAAATAACTACTTAAAAATGTAGTGATAAAAGCTCCTTAACAATGGCAAAAATAGATAAAATAGCTATTAGGAAACTTAATAATATATAGAATCTATGTAAGTAAAAGGATGAAACTGTGATGAGGCACTTAGACTAGCACCTGAATAAACATTTTAATAGATGGAAAGCTAGAATGTACTAAGATGCCAATTATTTCCACATAAATTCTATCAAATTCACAATAGGATTATTATTTGGAACATCATTATGTGATTATAAAAATCGCCTAGAAAAATAAATGAGTATGACTACTCAGGGAAAACATTTAAAATAAGACCAGTGATGGAGAACTTAAACTGTTACGTATTATTCAACAAATGATGCTGGGAATCTTAGTCATCTATTTGGAAAAAACTATATATTTTAAAATTTGGTCCTTATTTCCCACCATATGCCAAAATATATTTGAAAGTGTTTAGAGAAATAAAGAATGAAATAATGGGCAAGCTAGGAGAAAATCTGGCAATTATTCATTTAGCGCTGAAGTAGAAGTGGCGTTTCTGAGCAAAAAAAGCAATAATAATAAAAGAAATCCTAAAAGAAGAGTTTGGAAAACTTCACTATGTAAAAATATAAACTACTGTATGGCAAAAAGATTATATTTAGAATTAAAGGGCAAATTACAAACTGATGATATATTTAACATAGATTTTAATCTCTTGGTTCATAGAAATCTTAATAAAAAAAGAACAGCCCAATCATATAAAATGAGGAAAGTAAAAGAATATTCAATTCAGAAATGTAGAAACGCAAATAGTCAATAAATATTTTTAAAAGTTTAACCTCCCCGTAATATAAGAAATGTTAACTTAAAAGTGATGCATCATTTTAATATAAATGCAAACAGGATGAAGGTGTGTATTTTATACAGGTTAAAATGACAAGATTCTCATATATAGGGGTTAAGTTTTTATAAAGTCATATGATGGAGTATATGCTATAATTAAAATTTACCTTTCACAAGAAAAGCAAAAAATAAACAAATGGGATTATATCAAACTAAAAACTTCTGCACAGCAAAGAAAACAAATCAACAGAGTGAAAAGACAACCTACAAAATGGGAGAAAATATTTGCAAAAACTATTAATCCAAGAGAAGATTAATATCCAGAATATACAAGGAACTCCACAATCTCAACAGCAAAAACAAAACAAAACAAAAACAACACACCAATTTAAAAATGGGCAAATGATCAGCACACTAGTATAACTATAATACTATAGAAAACAGTATGGAGGGTCCTCAAAAAACTACAAGTAGAATTAGTGTATGATCCAGCAATCCCACTACTGGGCATCTATAGGAAAGGAAATCAGTATATCAAAGGGGCATCTGCACTCCGTGTTTATTGTAGCAGTAGTCATAGTAGCTAAGATATGCAATTTACCTAGGTGTCTAACAGCCTAGGTTGATGAATGGATAAAAAAAAATGTGGTGCATATACACAATGGAATACTATTCAGCCATGAAAAGAATGAAATCCTGTTATTTGAAGCAACGTGGATAAAACTGGGGGCCATTATGTCAAGTGAAATAAGCCAGAAACAGAAAGTTAAACACCACATGTTCTCACTCCTATGTGGAAGCTAAAAAAAGCTGACCTCGTAGAAGTAAAAAGTAGACCAGAGGATATTAGAGGCTGGAAAGGGTAGGGGGAAGTAGGGGAGGACAGGGAGAGATTTATTAAAGGATAAAAAATGACAGCTAGTTAGGAAGAAGTTCTAGTGTTCTGTGGCACTATACAATGACTCTAATATACAATATAGTTAATATAACAATAATATACTATATAGTTTTAAGTAGCTAGGAGAAGGATAGTGAATGTTCCCAACACAAAGAAATGAAAAATGTTTGCAATAATGGATATTCCAACTACTCTGATCACTGTACATTACATGTATGTAAACATCACTAGGTACCCCATAAATATGTATAGTTATTATTATATGTCAATTTAAAACAAGTCAATGCTATTTAAAGTATAACTATGGTTTATATTTTAAACTATTAATTGGACAGCATTTTTCAAATTGAGGGTTGCAATTTAGGAGGGAGATGATGCCAATCCCCCAGTGGGTTATAACCAGCCTTTTTTTTAATGAAATAGAAAATATGTATGTGCTTTATGTGGATCTTTAGGGAAAAAAAACAGCAAAAAGTAAACATTGAAACAAATATTTAGTGTCAATGCATAACACACACACACACACACACACACACACAAAATTTCTAAACACTTGATGTTGAATGTATTTCTTACCATGGTTTATTTCTACAAAGGATGAAAGACTATTGGAGTCATTCATTTTTTGATAGAATTGAAGATTTGTGAAGTCACATACTTTATTTCGCTAATGCAGTCACACCCACTTGATACACAAGAAACAACACAACACTGAAAGTCACTGAGGAATTCAGATTTTAACTATTTCTGCCTTTTCTGGTTTAAAAAAAGTTAACAAGTACAAAATCCAAGTAAGGGGCTTAAACTTGTGAAATTATAGAAGATACAATGCTCTGTAAAGAAGAATCGTTAAGTCAAAATACAGCCAAACCTGCGTAATTTAAATTCCCTTAGCCAGCATATTTCAATATACACTGGTAGCACTTAAAATTTATATGGGGAACAAAGATAAAAATTGGATTTTACTGAGAGAATAGTATCACAAGCAAATCAATCAAGTCTATCAAGTCAAATACTGTAGCTTTTAACTATTTCCAAATGAATGAATACTTCATTTTCTTGCCCCTTCTAAGTAGCATTTTAAGGAATAGTTTTGTAGGTATAAAATAAATACTGAGGTATCTAATAATCTAGGTACAGTTGCCATTTCCTTGATTAAAACTTGCTGAAAGTTAGCAGCTCTGGGCCTTCATTAAGACTAATTACTTTTCCCTAATCTGGATTTAGCAGATTGTTCAGTGTATAATTGACTTGCTTTTATGCATCATGATTTCAGTGTATTTCATTCTGCTTATATATGTTCTTCATTCCCTTAAAGCCCTGAAAATACACAAATGACAACATTTTGCCAACACCAGCAGTGGCTTTTAATCACAATGATTTCTGAAAGGATTAGCCTGTCTCCCAGACAAGCCTAAACGTTGTTGCTTCATTCCCAGCGTCAATTCTTTCCTACCCTACACACCCCAAACCTGAACACAGAGTAGATATCAGGAAGT
The DNA here is from genome assembly GCA_963574885.1 of Lepilemur ruficaudatus. Lineage (NCBI taxonomy): Eukaryota > Metazoa > Chordata > Mammalia > Primates > Lepilemuridae > Lepilemur > Lepilemur ruficaudatus. The sequence continues at coordinate 24,263 of CAUYRT010018858.1, forward strand.
GACATTCACAGGAAGAAAGAACTCCAGCATGCAAAGCTAATTGCAAAAATCATTTTCCTTGTTGAAAATTTTATCAATGAAAGATAGAGGAAATAAAACTAAAAAGGTAACATTTTTTTAGCAGTCATTTGGAGGAGAGAGGAATCATGTGTGAATTTTTTTTGATGAGATAACAGAATTGGAAGGATAAAAGTCCCTGATGTTATACTTTGTAAACACTTATTAAGGCTACTCTAGATTCTAGAATCTAGAAGAAAGATTAAGCCTTTACTTTATAAAACTGGCACCTCTGCTACATGCCACACGTATAGATGGCAAGGTTCTGGATATCAGATCATTTCATCCCAATTTTCCATTTGAAACTCATTGCTAAAGTAGAATTCTTGCATTCTGCAGAAAACTATGCATGTGGACGTTGGGTTATGCTTCTGGGCTCTAAGGCAGCATCAAGAACTTTTACCAAAAAAAATACTTCTTGCATATTATAACAATGTAAAATTTTATAATTTATCCTACAATACTAATAGGTTACTAATAAGTTCATCTTTCATTTTCAGAGCTGTATCTAATGAGTGATTCAGGCATGAGTATTCTGAAAGACTTTAAGCTCAAGTTTGTTGATTTTATTTTATTTACTTTATTTATTTATTTATTGAGACAGAGTCTCACTGTGTTGTCCAGGTGAGTGCCATGGCATCAGCCTAGCTCACAGCAACCTCAAACTCCTGGGCTCCAGTGATCCTCCTGGCTCAGCCTCCCAAGTAATTGGGACTACAAGCATACACCAGCATGCCCAGCTAATGTTTTCTATTTTTAGTAGAGACAGAGTCTTGCTCTTGGTCAGGCTGGTCTCGAACTCCTGAGCTCAAGCTATCCTCTTGCCTCAGCCTCCCAGAGAGCTAGGATTACAGGTGTGAGCCAATGCGCCTGGCCAAGTTTGTTGATTTTAGGAGAAACATTTTTAGAAGTGAAGTTGTCCGTCTTATGCCTGAGGCCAATTAGGAACAAGCATATCCTGTAAGAGAAATGAGATGTGATTTTTTTTTACTATTTTTAATTGAAAATAATGATTATAATCAACATTTAAAATTTTATTACCTACCTTTACAATTATTCTTTTCACTATTTCAAAAGGAAATGATTTCCCCATCTTATAGCTTCACACCACCCCTTACCTATTTTATCTTGTAATAAAATGTTACTAGGGTAATCACTGCTGTTTATTAGTGTAATCACTGCCATTTATCATCTCATCTAAAATACTTATGCATCTTTGTAAAGTATCTTTGCATTTCTTTGATGCTGAAGGATCATTTTTCATACTGTGGCAAGAAAAATTGCTAAATGTACAATTGATTTTTTCCATTAAGATAGCATACCCTGGTAAATAATTCTGAGGATGCAAGAACCATATAAATCATAAGATACCAAAATAAGGTATTTGTCCAAAAATCTTCAGAATTTTATAGATCTTTATTTTACATGATAGTCTAGAACATAGTTCTGCAAACCACAGCAAGTGAGTTAAAAATATGACCCACTTCTTGTTTTTGTAAATAAAGCTTTATGGCACACAGCCACATCCATCTGTTTACACATTACTCTGTGTCTGTTTGCAAGCTATGATGGTGATTAGTGGGGACAGAAACAAATGCTAAAATATTTGCTATCTGGTCCTTTACAGGAGAAGTTTGCTGCTTCCTGATTCTAGAAACTAATAGGATTCTGTGAAGTTTCTTTCCTAAATTCTCTTTGTAGATGTTTCCTCTCACTGGTGAAATGACACATCTTTAATTGCTCAGTAAGACATGCACTTCATTTTTAATCCTTATTTATTCTTTGTGTATATATCTTAACATTTACTCTGTTTCCTTCATACAACTGTATCGCCCTTGCAAAATAAGTCCTATTTCTGAAACACTTTCTACAAAATTGACATAAATTAAAGATAGAGAAGATTTATACTTTTATCTCTTGATTTGATAGAAGCTCCAAGCTAGGACAATATTGTTTGTTTTCTAGGCTGCCTTATTTAATGGGGTTCACTTAACATGGTCCCTGGGGGCTTTAAATCAACACACTGTTGAAATTGAGTGGAGGTAGAGATTAACACAATTAATTTGAGATACTGTATCAGTTTGTTTGGAATTAGATAATAGTGAGAAAAGAATAACTTGGAAATAAAAACATCCTCCTATTGTAGAGAGGAGTTCAAATATTGTTGAAATCAAATTTTTGAGGAATATTTACAAAACCACATAGTGTCTGTCTACTTATACATATTGAATACAGATTTAGCCCACATACGATAGAAGCTTAGATTTTCTTTCATTTTATGATACTAATTCCCACATATGATGATAAAGGACTTTATATTATAAAACACATTTCACATTAATATGGTACATAGGATTAACTCCTAAATAGTTTCTAAATCCTGTCTGTGAAGTGAAAATCTCATTTATTCATTTTCCTACAATTGACAACTTTGGTACATGCATACTACAAAGGTATTGTTTATTAAAAACAGGTAACACTGAATCTTTACTATGTACCACACAGTCTTCCTTTAGTCCTTATATAACTTGCCCTGCCTCATTTTACAAATGAGGAAAGAGGCTTGCAAAGGAAAAATAAATAACTCAAGGAAACAAAGTTCCAGTTAGACCGGAGGAATACGGTTCTCAAGACCTGTCACACAGCATAGGGACTGTAGTTAATAACAGAATATTGTATATTTCAAAATTGCTGAGAGAATAAATTTCAAATATTCTCACCAGAAAAAATACTAAGTATCTGAGATAATAGATGTGTTAATTAGCTTGATTTAATAATTCCATGCTGCATACATATATCATAATACCACATTATTCCCCATAAATATATATAATTATAATTTGTCAACATGCAATAAAATAATTTCTTTTTAAAAAAAGAAAAATAACTTGTCTAATATCACAGAGCTATTTTGTGCTTCAGCCCCAATTCTAACTCAAGCAGTTTGACTCTAGAACGGAAGTCTTGTAAGATAAGCTCAAAAGCAACCAATTATAGTATAATAGATATGCACTTGGTGCTGGGGAGCTTTGAGCCAGGGTTGCTGCCTCTGCTAGGTGGAATAAGGAGCTGCTTCTTGCAGGAGATTAGACTTGAGTTGAATTGCATTTACTAATTGGGTATTCCAGCAATATGTGAATAGCATGCTCAGAGGTAGAGTCATAAAGAGCATAGCACCTTCAGAGAAAGGCAAGCAATTTGCTGTTCTTAAAAAGAGCATGAGAATGGATTACAGAAGACAGGCTGGAGGAGCAGGCAAGGGACCTGGTCGTATCCTGCAGGAAATTAGTGCTTTTCAAATTTCAGTGTGGTGAGAATCCCTTGGGGATGTTTGTTTACAATGAAAATTGCTGTGTCTCAGTTGCCAGAGAATGTTATTCGGTTAGACCCATGAACTTGCATTTCAGCAGGGATCCTAGGTGATTCCAATGTAGAAAAGTTTCTTTCTGAATCGCTGTTTAAGATGTTGGGAAGTCAATGTGCTGGAGCACAACCTGGTTAATGTCCTGTGTCTCAGAAAAAACAATACAGCAGCTCAGTGGAGAGAGGAAGGTGTTCTCAAAGGTGATTTTGGTTTATTTAGAATTCAGAAATAATATAATATTGAGGTGGCTTTTCTTAATGACATACAACACTCAGACACACACACACACATACATGCTTTTTGCTTATAATTGGTTTTGGATGCTATTTAGATTACTGAGCTATAAAAAAATGCTAAAAAGGCTGGGTCCAGTTATAGTCATTTTTTTTTAAGGCACAGTAAGCTACAAAAAAGTATGAGTTTTTCAAACCAAATCTTGTTTTGCCATTCTCAGTCCTTTCCACCTTAATCCTTAGTAAACTTCACTTAATAGGGAATTGATTGTGAATAAACAAATGAATGAATTACTTAATTGATTCATATTTTCAGTAGAATCTAATTTCACACAACATAATTGGAGAATTATTTAAATAATAAGTCAAGCAAACTACAGTGTTTCTGCACTTCTCCCTGGCGTTAATTTTACAATTGAAAGGACTAATTATTCTAAGATAAAATTTCAGTTGACACAAAAATTTAAGATTTGGTATATCTCCTGGCTATGGATACATCTGGAACAGACTAAGTGAAAACATTTTGAAGCATTTTCAAGCATTTTGAAAGCATTTTTGAAATTATCTTTTCCATTGAATTACATATGGTCAGGTGGTTCCCCAAAAATATTTTTTTTTGTAGAAATCTGATACACCCCCATCTCCCAAGAGAGAATGTCAGTACATTCTTCAATGTTTAAACAAACTTGAAACAAACAAAAAAAAAAGTAAGAGGAAACAGTCATCTAACTCATCTGGAATTAAATGGATGCTACATGTCAGATTCTCATTGGGTAACTGGAAATGGCCTGGACCAACTGGGGATTCTCAAACTTAGGGTGCCAAATCATATACTGATGTTTATTCCACACTTAAGCTTGTTCAACACAGATGGTAGGCATAAAATAGCTGAGCTTCAATGGGTCGTGTCTGGAGAGAATGATAGATATGGTCTTTTTTTGTTGACAGGACAGTTGTTTTCACATTCCACTTGAATTAAATTATGCTTGTTCATGCCATGGTGCATAAGCTCTGGCAAGGATTCATAGAGAGAACCATCATGTGTATTCATTGCATAACAAGGGAGAAGAAAAGGTTGCAAAGAAACATAGTGAGCACAAATAAGAAAATTTAAGACAAAAGTTGAACAGCTTCCATTTATTGTGAAAAATATATAAATATCTATTTAGATTAACATATTGATATGGATGTTGTATATTGTATGTAGATACGCATTTGCATAAGTTAAAATTCAGGGGCAATGTATCTCCTTAATTCTAATAGACTAGTGAAAATATTTTTAATTTCTCATATAAAAAAGATATCATGTGTTAGATGTACTGGATAATATGATCAGTATAAGACCCTAGCTTTAAAATGTTCACAATCAAGCTTGATAAATGAGACATAAACACATTTATATATAAAGAAGAAAAATTAAATAGTAAAGTAAGATGTGATCACAGCAGTACAGTAATCCTCCCCTACCCTCGGGGGATACATTCCAAGACCCCCCCATGGATCCCTGAAACTGTAGGTGATACCAAACCCTATATATGCTATGTTTTTTCCTACACATATATACCTATGATAAAGTTAAATTTATAAATTAGGCACAGTGAGAAGTTAACAATAACTAATAGTGAAATAGATGAATTATAGCAATATAAGTAAAGTTACATGAATGTGGTCTTGCCCCCTCTCTTTCTCAAAATATCTTATTGTACTGTACTCACCTATTTTTGGACCACAGTTGACCATGCGTAACTGAAACCTCAGAAAACGGGGGACTACTGTACTGGAACCTTTTCAGAATGTGCTCTGGATAGTAATTTCTGGGTCTTGGTAAATGAATGGGCTATATGAGGATAGGTAAGGAAAATTATTCTAATCAAGGAAGAGAATATGAGTAAACAAAATCTTATTAACCCAATGCTTGTTAAATTTGACCTTTTAGACATAACCTAATCATGTTGGGCATCCCCAAGAATACACTCAGGTTCAGTGATTCACTAGAGGGACTCACAAATCTCAGAAAAGCCGTTACACTCAAGGTTGCCATTTATTACAGGAAAAGGAGATGGATTAAAATGAGTAAAGATAGAAGGCACACAGGCCAGAGTCCAGGAGAGACCAGGCATGAGCTTCCAGTTGTCCTCTCCCAGCAGAATCATCCAGACAGCACTTAATTCTCCTATCAATTATGTGTGACAACACACAACTATTGCCAACCAAGGAAGCTCACCCAGGCCTTGGTGTTCAGAGTCTTTATTGAGGGTTCGTCACATAGGAATGGAACTCCCTGTGACTAGTCTTTATCTCCCAGTCTTCAGTTCCCCCAGAGGTCAAACTGATACAGCATGGTTCCAGCCGAGTAAAACCAGACAATCACAATAAATCGAATTGTCAGCATAAACTATCCTGCACAGCCCAAGACCCAAGATACACATTCTTAGTAGGCAGAGGTTTAGAGGTTTTTCTCTTAAGAGCTTATCCAAGGGCTAGTTTTGTTCTTATGGAATGTGCAGGGTTTGAAAATCCCAAAACTACTGAGTTAACACTTTACTGCGCAATAGCAAAGAGTTTGTGTGATGATGGGTCTTAAATCTGAAATCTTGAAAAATGATACCTGCAAAAATTTGTATGATTTATTTGTTTTGATGATGAGTGAAAAAAAAATGAGGGAAAAGAAAATCAACTTCACAGAAAAGCAATTGGTCTCACCTTTGTGAGAGGAGCCAGGTGTTCTGTACACCGTGCAGGAAGCCGGGTGTTCTGTATAGTGTAATCTGCCTGAGCAGAGTGATTTGTTGCCATGTGTGATGCTGATAGTGTGACAACCTAAGAAGTGAGTGATAACCTAGTAACACTCTAAATGTGTCACTGCTTCTTCAGTTACCAGTTCTGTAGAAGAAAGTTTATGTTATGTTGTGCTAAACTGAGCACGTGTGAATTAACTATTTACCAATCTTTTTCTTTTCATTTCTGCCCTCCCTCCTGTATCTCATACTTTTCTGCACTGCAATGTGGTCTTCTTTGAAGATGTTCCAGTGGATTTGATCGCCATCGGCAAGACTGGGTGGACAGTGGATGCCCAGAAGAGGTACACCTGTGCTTTATTAGGACAGAATTCCTGCGACCAAGCTATCACATGTATAATTGCTACAACTTAATGGAAATCGTATCTAATTTAACAAAAAATAGCTAGCAGTTATGGAACCCCTAATATGTCCCAGACATTGGGCTTAACTGTTTATATGTATTACCTCAATTTGTTCTCAGATCCAGTCTATGAGTCAGGCACTGTTAACACTCTCATATTACCAAAAAGAGAAGAGGGTGGGGTGAGGGGAGGTGGGGGGGGAGGGATGGAGTGTCGGTGTTTCGAGAATTAGGTAAGTGGCTAGGGAGTAGTAGAGCCAGGATTTGAATCCGTATGAGCAAAGAGCAGTTCTCTAACACACTTGCTACTTTCCTAAGATCTAGGAAGCCATTGTTCCTCTTTGTAGCTCAAATAACAAGACCAATGGTATGGGGGAAATAACTGGTTACAGCAAACTGGTTGTGTATAACAGCTGACTTAGAGAAATGGTATAGCATTAGCTCCGAGGTGAACATGATGGAGACAAGGATTCAGTGAAGTAATTCATGCAATTGTATACAATTGCAGAAGCAATTTTAATCTGTTTAAACGTTTTCCAGTGAACTGCATTTACACCAACTTCCACACTACAAAAGTTTGGATGTTGTAGATTGTTACTAGTGAAGGTTATAGGGTTTATTTTCATTGGCTATAAGTAAAAAATTCCGCATGTACCTTTTCCCAGTGTCTTCAATTTAGCGCTGCAAGGAAGAAGACAGACTCAGTGATTACATGAGTTCTGTTCAATCCTTTGCTTGTGTGATTTTGGATATTTCATAAAAGAAAACAAAAATTTTAAATACTCATGCAACCTGTGACAAATTATTTTTGAAGCAATAAATTATTATATTAAGGGGCAGTTAGCAAGTGTTTAGGATTTAGTATTATCAGTAGTATATGATAGGAATTCACTCTTTCTTGACATACCTAAGTATGTTTTAAAACCTCATCTTTACGCACATGTTTTTCTTTCTGTATGAACTTTTCCCTTTTGACATCATGTCTTTTATAAATATATCAATATAAAATTTATGGCTAGATAAAGAGTTATATGAGAGCTTAATAGCACTAAATGATGAAATTCAAATATCTAAGGATGGAAATGCTTTTTTAAATCCATTTTTTCCCTCTCTCCTATTTTACAAATGTTATAAATTAGCAAAGCCTATAAATGTAGTCTTGTACCAAAGTAATTTATTCCCTGTCTTGATTTGAGAGCCTGTGCTTTACACCTTAACTTCTTTGATGCAATTGCTAAAAATATGTGTATGATCACTCAAAGTGTTTGCCTTTTTGTTTCTTACTAGTCGAAAGAGAAGATGTGTGAGAATACAGAACCAGTGGAAACTTCTTCTCAAACCACCACAACCATTCGAGCGACGACCACACAATTCAGGGTATTAACCACCACCAGAAGGGCAGCGACATCCCAGCTGCCCACCAGCCTCCCCACAGAAGGTGCCCAAGAGATATTTTGCTTTTTTTCCAGAAAAGGGACAAATCACTGTTACGCCATGTACTGGAGTAGCTCCTACTCTCTAGAGGGAAAGTTGTTCTTTGGCAAACTGGGTTTCTAAGGGATTTCTAAAGGGGAAAAAGACAGTTATTGTGGACTAAAAATATGGCTGAGTTTCTTTTACTTATGGTGCCTTTTATTAAGACATAGTTTTTACCATTGATTCTGGTTTTTTAATCCCTCCTCCCTAGGGAAAAAAATATACATTTCTTTTCATGTGGCTAAATTTTGTAGTAAATGAATTCAACATTGCAGTCACAGGATGGAAAGGCAAAGTGTGCATGAAATGTTTATTGATTTTGGATTAGGAACAATAGATAATTCTACTTATCTACAATTCTAATATTTTTATGAATGCAGTCAATAAATTATGTTGGTCTCTAACCTATACAGGGGTACTGTATATGACATAGAAAATGTCCTTGAAAAAGTATTTCCTCTTCTAGGGAAGGCAAAAATACTAGAGAGTGTTAATGCGTGGGCACAAATAATGGGGGAAGAAAGGTGTGTTAGCCAACATTTGATAACTTTCTATTCTGAATGGTACCACTATGAAGGAATGCGCAGAAATATAAGACTAGTTGGTCAAGAGTCAGCTTTGAGGGGGAAGAAAATGTTCTTACTTTTTATTGCCATAAGCCATAAGCCTTGCTTTCATTTAAATAGAGTGTTAAATTAAACTTGGAACTTTTACTTTAATTGAAATTTAATTGGATATTATAAGGTTAACTGGAATAAAATGAGGTAGAAGTTACCTGCTAAATGCATTTTATTGCTTTTAAAAGCAACATTAGATTTTAATCCATATTGTTTTGGATTGTTATATTAAAGCCTGTGAAAATATTTCTGTAATTTAAACTCTACCGTTTAGAATGAAATATAACCACTGAAATAAAAAAACATATCTGACCTTTTGTTTATTCAGGATAAGATCTCTTCATATATGATACCAGTCGTATTTGTTAGCAATGAATAAGCATTTAACTTTTGGAGTTAAATTTGAAAATATCAATAAATCTTGGCTATTCCAATTTATTTGAAATTTTCTTGATCTTGATCTTAAAAATGAATAAATAAGGTCATAACTATTGGTCTAATCACAATAAGTTTTATTAGAAAATTAAAATTAAAAATAAATGTATTTTAAGTTATAACTGTTTACTTTTCTCACAGAACTTAAGGATCACATACAACTTTAATAAAATCTTGGTCTTACAATCTCCTTAGGAAATTTTAGTACTATATCATGTAAAGCTGGGACTTGCTCTCATTGAACTAGAAATGACCTCAATAAATTATCAAAATCTAGTCATGTTACAGACAAGGCAGTTAGTAGACAGTTACTGGTCATAAGATTGACGCTCTTTTAAAATTTTTTTCTATTATAATAACTTTGAATTTCTCTTTCAGATGATACCAAGATAGCACTACATCTAAAAGACAATGGAGGTAAGAATTGACATTTTTCTTTTATACACATCGTTAGATACTAAATCATTTCATTAAATTTAATGTGAGAAAGTACTCATGGACTTCTAAATACAGAGCAAGGTTCTGTTTTATTCTCTGTTGGTATTTAACATAGGAAGAATTCAGTGGGTTGGCTTGAAATGAAAATGGAATCCTAATCTCTGCATCTGTCTATAAAACTGTGTTGCACCAGTTACCCGTGATCAGATGGAGAGTTCATTCACACGCCTTGCTACTCTTTGTTGTTCTGGTCCTTGTTATGATTGTATGCATGGCTATCTACACAGCTATGGCTAGAGTTCAATTTTTTTTCACCAAGTTGACTAGTCAACACGCTTATACACAAACTTAATAAAACAAGAAGTGTGAAAATAGATTATGCTAAGTCTTTTTTATCTGTTATATGGAGCAAAACTCACAAATAGTTGAATGAAAGTCTTGTTAGTAACATAGTAAATGTTTTCTAAGACAATACAGAAAGATCTATAAGGGTACTTGAAAATCTGAGGGGAAAAAGTTTTACCAAAACAATACTGTGAAAGATACTCACTATATTTTTAAAAATAGTTCTTTTCCTATTAAACTATGTTAGCTCATGTGTGCCTCTCCTCAGAGTATGTTGAATCTTGATAAAAGAGATTATCATCAGTAATTATTTATTCAGTTCAGGAAAAGGGTCTTCTCTTCTTGGCAGCATCTATTATCTATTATGTAAATGTGGAGAGATTGTGACATTGATCTGGGCATGGTTTTGCTTTTGCAGCCCCAGATGATTTCTTGAGTAAGTCAAAATCCAATATATACATTGTTAGGGATGCTTTGGGCTATAACTGTGGAGACTAGATCCTAAATCACTCAGTCTAGGTTAAATAATCAATACTTCTATGCTTTCGTAGGTCATTGTTTACATATATATATATATTTCCTATCAGTTCATCTGAAAGAGAAGCGTCTTAGCTGTTCATATGCATCATTTTTATGTCAATTGTCCATTGTCTTGCATCTATATTGTAGTGTTTTATTTAATTCATTTCTTGATCATTTTTGTATTACTGTGGTAAGTAGATAGCTTTACAAATGACCATTTGCAAAATGTATGCTAGCTAGAAATAAACTAAAATCCTTGTGCTTGAAGGGACTTTAACAATCCCCCAAATCAGAATTTCCCAGAGCAGGGTGTTAGTAAGTATCATGTGAACATAAGTCTTAATGCTGGGGTTACCTCATTTTGAGGGAGGAGGTGGGGTATGAAGTGAAAGGAAGGAGAAGGGTCACCGAGACACTTCTGTTTTATTTGTTACATTTAATTCTTTTTAAAAAAATATGGGTGGAGGTAGTTAACATGTGTGTTTGTTACATTTTTCTCTAGGCTTTCTTTTTTTCTTATTATGTTTGCCTAATATGTTTTTTAGTGTTAACAGGAAAAAACAAAGGATTCCTGTTAACAAATCGGTGTGATATACTTTGAGTGAAAGAAAAAGAAATTTTCTTGCTAGAGAACTGTTCAAAGCCTTTAGTGTTTGTTCATTTATTTATTCCTGCTGAATGCTTGCTAATTGCAAAACCTTGGTGCAGGATTAGGGCTCTAGTAGTGAACAGGGCTTGGACAAATCCCCTGCTTTTGGAGAATATGCATTCTAAAGAATTTTCAAGATGGTTATTAAGATTTCATATGGACATTTCTCTACTGTTTGGTCATAAACCCTTTTTACGAGTACTGACTGTCTCATGGGATTGATGTTTTATGGAATATACTTTGGTAAGTAGTTTTCTAGAATATTACCAGTTATCTCAAAACTCTTAGTTTTGTTGAAAGTATCAAAGAATCATGAAATTTTAAAAATTTTCTTAAAGCAATGCCTTAGAATTACCTTATGCTGCTAAGAAATCAAGTTAAGTAAGTCCCACAATTTAAACGTAGGATTTGGGGTATGCCAAAGAGTCAACTATTGGATTTCCAGATGATATTTAGATAGTTGATATGCAGCAGGTATTCATCAGAATTCCAAAATATCACAATAAGACTTCAAACTCTTTTCATGTCTAGAGTTGTTTACCAAGCACTTTTCCTAAAAACATTAAAGTTCAGTTAGAATAGACCAACCTGACCAGTGTTAAGATAAATGTCACTTCAAAAGAATAATAGGAAAATCACACATTTTTTATAGCATGAATATTAAGTTAGTGTGTGGTTGCTTTTCATTTTGTGGATTGTGGAGATGCAGGAAGGATTGCCAATTTAAATCTCACTTCATTAGTTAATTAAGCCTGCTGAAAATAGAATTCAGAATTGTCTTTCCCCTCCAGTTTCACATTTTTGGAAGAATGAGCTAATAATGAATAAGTATGCCTTATTTAAATGTTTTCTAACATTTGTTGAGGTTGATTTTTTTAAAATATCCAAGCTAATACATTTTTGTAAATTTCTCTGTATTGTTGCAAAGAAATTTAGCACATTTGATTTCTTGATTTAATTGGCTGTTCTTTTTTTAAAAATAAATTTTATTGTGTATACTTGAGGTTTACAACAGGAAGTTATGGGAATACATATAGAGAGTAGAATAGTTACAATAATCAAAGCAATTAATACGTCTGTCATCTCACATAGTTACTTTTTGGTGACTAATTAGCAGTTCTTAAAAGCACTTTAATTTAGAGGTCCATATTTTTCTGGAAAAAGGGTGCCATTTATCAAAATAGTTAATTTGTAGCTAGAAACCAATGGCTCTTCCTTTCCATACGTTGTTTACTTTTGGTATTGGATCATCTTGCCTCTGAGTTTTTCTGGGCCGTTTCCATGGGTTAAAGTAGTTGATTTTCTTAGTGTAATCCACAGCTGACATGATTATACATTCACTTTCCAGGAGACTTTTCCTTCATCTTTGATTTGCAAGCATAAAACACTTCTGAGCAGCTGGATACCTAAGTCACACCACAGGGTTTCTCATTCAGAGGGCCCAGACTGAGTTACAATCTGCTAAGTCACTCTTGATGAATCTTCAATTGTGCAGTGAGTTTCCTGATGCATTTAGGTTAGGTCTAGGTAAAGCTTCTTGAAGTTTTAGGCTAGTTGTTTGATTGAAGAAGTTTTAGTAACCTTTAGGATTGACTGGAAATTCTAAGGTCTCTAAATAATTTGGAGAAAAGAAGCTGAAAAAAATCAAAACAAAAGAAACAGTATCTAATGGGTGCAGGCCCCCTTAATAAGATAAAGGCTTTTATGACCCTTGTAAATAGCTGAATACAAAAACTCAGAAGATCCAACATAGAGTCAGGCATGGTGGCACGCGCCTGTGGTCCCAGCTATTCGGGAGGCTGGGGTGGGAGGATTGCTTGAGCCCAGGAGTTCGAAGCCAGCCTGGGTATCATAGCAAGACCCTGTTTCTAAAATAAAATTAACTTGAAAAAATTAAATAAGAAGATCCAATGGAAACACAGCATTTTATCTCCAACTGGAATATTGCTGGTTGCATGTTTATAATAGTAAGTTTAGAATAATACATAATTCTAATCAAAGAGCTTATCTGTCCCTTGTTTATGTGAAAAATAGAAGAGGAGGAAGAGGAGGAGGAGAGAAGTGGTAGAAGAAGAGAAGGAAGAAAAAATATTTACTATGTCCCAGGCATCATTCTAAAGCCTATACATATATTAACTCATTTAATTCACACAACACCCGTGAGTTGGTCCTATTATTATTTCCATTTTATAGGTGAGGAAACAGGTGCAAAAAGTCTGGTTACCTAGCTAGTATGTCACAGAGCTGGGATGTGTTTAGCCTTGATGCAGACTTTATGTCCCTGCTTCTCCCTTACAGAAGGGGTCTCTTACAATCAAGCTTCGTATGGGAAATGCTAGCTGTTTTATTTATGCCTACTATGATCTTTTACATTTTCTATAACAACTGATTATACTTACAAGTATTTGAAAATGAAATTTCCTTTTCTTATGTAATTATGCATTAGTTTCCATTGTATCCTTCCTCTGAAAATCACAATGCATTAATTCTCTTGTGTAATTCATTGTTGTCAGAATCATTGGTTTGGTCTCCAAATTACAGGGCTACCCTGTAGCTTGTGTTCAAAATCTAATTTAAGGTTCTTTCAGCCTTCTTGGTTTCTCTAGAAATTCAGGTTTGATTCACCTGTAGAAGGCACCTACACTGCATTCTTTAAATATATGTATTTCTGTAGGTAATGGTTATATGCATTTAAAACCACATCTTCTTTAGGTTTTTGAATTTTAGCAGTAGCTTGTTAGAAGAGTTACATTTTTAAGGAATGACCTGGCTATATATTTTGGCAGGTACAACTATTAAATGCCTTCTTTGACATTTGATTAGGTTACTTCCAAAAGGCACTCACTTCCTAATTAGAAATGTAAATGTCTTCAAGATGCAAACTGGAAAAAGTTATACCCAGGGCTGAGAAGAGGTTTGCAAGCTGAATTAATGGCAAGGATTTTTAATTGAGAAGTGAAAGTCTTCATCCAGATTCAACTCAATCTAGCAAATTGAATTGTGCCACTGTGCTACATTACAGATGTCAAAATTACTTCAAGCTCTAAATCTTGTCTTGATTTCATTATTCAAAATTTGTTGACTGAGGTTTATCAAAGTACCAAAAACTACATTCTTTCTTGGTTCTTTTAAAAGTTCTTCTCTTTTATAAAGTTTTTTAAAAAATACTTGAAACATAAGTTCCTAATTGCTCGTAATATTTATAGTATCAACACTCCAGACAAGCATGATGTATAATGCAAGTGGTAATGTGTTTGATATTTCTTCTTATTGCTAGGAATTTTACAAAACCAGAACTCTGAAAGACCGCATTCTTGAGTCAGAGGGTGGTGTCTCCTTCAAGGAGATGTGAAAATTGATTCATTAAGCAGTTTGCAGAACATGATTAAGTTAATTCAGAGGTATAAATATGCAAAGTGATTGATTTCAAAGAGCTGATACAGATATATTTTGCATGAATTCCCATGAAATGGCTGGTCTAAATTCTATTTCTGTTGTGTCCAGTTTCCTATTTCTGAATCTATCACAAGACTTTTCATCCAAAGATAAAATGTTAGAACATTATTCTGACTTTTTTCACTGGAAGACTTCTAAGGCTATATTTTTATTACCTAGTCTATAGTGATAGATCAAGTATCTAGTGTTTCATTCAGTCAAATTATTTTTTGACTTTCAGACATAAATCATTAAAGTAACATGTCTTTTACTAATTTTTTCCTACCTTCCCATTCTATTTCCCCTCTAAGTCTTTTGTGTAGATCACAGTCGGATAAACAAAGGGAAACTGTTATTTCCTTTTGACAGGCTATTGATTATCTATCACTTTCTGTTTATAAAACTACAAAATATCTTGACATTTAATTTTATCTTTTGTTTGGCTACTTTTCATGATAGCACTAACTCTATTTTAAGTATATATGTACCATAATGAGAATTTCTTATACTTCAAAATGTTATTTTGAGATTTCTCTGGTATTAAAGATTTCTCTTTTATACATTTATCTGTGGTTGTGTTTCTCAACTTTTTCTGAACATTGGAATCATCTGAGTACTACAGTCTAATTTTATTATTCCTGCTTATAAAAATTCCTATATTCAGACTGTTTTCTATGCCAATTAAATCTTAAACTCTAGGGCTGGGACAAGGGAATCAATAGTTTTTAAGTCCCCAGGTGATACCACTGTAAAGTTAAGTTGAGAGTAAATGGTCCAATTCAATACTTCATATAAATGTTAAGGAGCATGGGAATCACTGGGGATGGGGAGTCTTGTTAAAATGCATTTTCTGGACCAGGTGTGGTGGCTCACGCCTGTAATCCCAGCTCTTTGAGAAGCTTAGGCGGGAGGATTTCTTGAAGCCAGGAGTTCAAAACCAGCCTGGGCAATATAGTGAGACCCTGGCTCTACAAAAAATTTTAAAAATTAGCCAGGTGTGGTGGCATGCCCCTGTACTCTGAGCCACCCAGGAGACTGAGGCAGGAGGATTGCTTGAGCCCAGGAGTTTGAGGTTGCGTGAGCTACAATTATGCCACTGCACTGTAGTCCAGGAGACAGAGCAAGATCCCGCCCCCCCCAAAAAAATGCATATTCTGATATAGGAGTTCTAGGGTGACGTCCAAAACTTTGCGTGGCATCTCTAACCAGCTCTATGGTAATATAGCTGCCACCAGTCACAGACTAGACTTTGAGTATCAACAGTTGAATGAATTCTTGATTTCTGCTAGAGTCCCCCAAATAAGAATGACAAATGACTCTGAATTCACCCTTTGGTCCTCTCCTATACCTTGTGGCTCCCCTGAAACATTTTAATTGGTGGCAAATAGAAATTGCCTTTCTACATGTAAAGAATGCATCTCACTCTGTGGAGCTAAGGGATCCAAAAGCACGATTTCTATTATACCTCCTCATTTTAATATATGTGAAGAGTAGTCCATTTAAGCTGTTGGCGTATTTATTTGTTTTAGTAAAGATAGTTAATTACATTTTCTGTATTTTGTTGAACCATGCAAAATTGCTGCTTTTTAATACCATTCCTATAAAAGTAGGAATTTCACCGTTCAGTCTAATAGTTTATAAAAGTGTTTCCAGCTTAGGAAAATAAAACAAAAAGAAAAATCACAATGGAATATATTTTTCCCCCTCTAAGTTGATTTGTAGATAGGATTTATAGTTGGAGTTTATGCTGCTGATAGAACACAGAACAGAATGATATAGCAGAGCCTCTCTTAGGAAATGAACACATATGACTTCCAAGAAGTAGCTCTAAATACACTTTCCATTTGCCACTGGCAAAATGTTTTATCACATCTCTTTGATGATACCTACTTTCCTTTCTGTGCTCATCTCCTATCTAATTTTCTATCTGTGTTGTTCCTGCCAGAAACCTGGGCTTGGGACTCCCTTACTGGAGGACAGAAAATCCCATGTACTGTTAGATTTTGAAATCTGTGATGTGTGAGGAGGCCTAGAAACAGGTTTTACGTTACTCAGTATTTCTTGTGCCTCTTCTCAGCATGTTAAACGTGTGTCAAGTGATTGTACTTTCTATAATGTGAAATGTTAGTGATTATGATTGGTAGCCTTGTACTACTAAAATAATATGTATGTCACTAACAGATTAACTTTGATGGTGATTTGATTTGACTTGGTTTGATTTATTCAAGAAACATTTCTTGGCCGGGCGTGGTAGCTCACGCCTATAAGCCCTAGCACTCTGAGAGGCCAAGGTGGGAGAATCGTTTGAACTCAGGAGTTCAAGACCAGCCTGAGCAAGAGGGAGAACCCATCTCTACTAAAAAAAATAAAAAGAAATTAGCTGGACAACTAAAAATATAGCCAAGCATGGTGGCGCATGCCTGTAGTCCCAGTTACTCGGGAGCCTGAGGCAGGAGGATCGCTTGAGCCCAGGAGTTTGAGGTTGCTGTGAGCTAGGCTGATACCATAGCACTCTAGCCCGGCCAACAGAATGAGATTCTGTCTCAAAAAAAAAAAAAAGAAAGAAACACTTCTTGAACTGCCATGTACCAGGCCCGTTGGTAGGTGATGGAGATACAATGATAAGCAAGGTCCAGTACCTTCTCGGAAGAAGCAAGTGGCTTAATGGGATGATGGAGGGAAGTCAA
>CAUYRT010018859.1:0-40236 GCA_963574885.1 Lepilemur ruficaudatus
TCAGCGAGAGCTGCCAGACAGAGCCACTCTCTCTGTCTTTTTAATCTTTATGTGTCTCTCTCTCTCTCTCTCTCTCTCTCTCTCTCTCTCTCTCTCTCTCTCTCTCTCTCTCTCTGTCTCCTCTTTCTTCAGTCTCTCTTGTATTTATTTGCTTTATTGTTAACTTATTTTTAATTGACAAATAAAAACAAATGGTCTCTTAATGTGCTCTCTAGTAGGGTAAATGGACTTCTAACAGGATGGTTCAGAGTTCCTAAGAAGTTGGTGGGGTTTCTTATGGCTTAGGCTTTGAACTTGTGCAGCATCACTTTCACCACATTCTACTGGTCAATAGAAGTTAAAAGGCAAACTGAATTCAGAATAGGGACAACATAGGGCATGCATCTTGAGAGGTATGGCACATTTGAAACCTAACCCCCCCCCCCAGGAACTCTCAAGCACTGTCAAATCAAAACTTCAATGACTTAGACATTGGCCAGATAATCAGGCCATCGTTTAAGCAATGTGTTCAGTAGGTTTAACAGCTTAAATTACCCACCATTTCATTTTACCAGCATTCTTTATAGTCTCTTGCTAATTTTTCTTTCCAATTTAGGGTATTGTCAATAATCGTATCATGTGGTTATTTTCCCTACTGTCTTATTATGGGCTCAATTTCCATAGTTACTTTCATGTTTCTTGAATCTAGTACTTCAAGTCTACATCTGTCTATCTTCTCTCCAGGGAGCTTGAACCTTGGGTTTGAACCATAGAACTAAGCGTCCCCATGTTTGGACTTCAGAGTATTTGTGAACAAAATGGTATCATATAAAAAATGTGTATGTTTGCACATAAGCTTTGAAAGACACTCTTCTCCACTGTGTACAGGCTTTAACAGTGCCTGGCTTATTACCAGAAATCAATCAACAATTATTAGATGAACTAATGTGTAAATGAATGTGTGTGTGCACATACACATGCAATTTTGGGGAGCAGTGAGTCTAAACATTACATGAGGCTTTCAAAAGGCTCTATAATCTGAATTACTACTGCTGAATTTCTTTGACTCAATATATACATATTACATATTGCCTTAGTTTATGTTTGCTCAGAGAGACCCTGAGACAGAGATTCAATTATAAGCATTTTTTAAAGAGACAGTTTCAGGTATCCCTCAATGAAGAGTATGAAAGGGAGAAAGCAAAAGAAAGGTGGTCAGTAAAAGGTGTGTTATCAGGTCAGTTACTGTGGGTTACTGAGGAGTGAGTCTGCTGGGATTCTGAGAAGTCTGTGAACAGAATTATCTTACCCAGAGGGTCTGGGATCTGAAGAATTTTATATACCAGCTCTTCTCCCTATATCATTGTCTGGGGATTGTTTTGGGGCAAAGTCATAATTACTTTTTTAGTTATTTTAGCCTGCTAAGTGCAAAGGAAGAGCAGCTCTTGTCTCAATGAAAAGTCCTCAGGTAGTTTGAGGAGTGCTCTGAGCGCTGCATTAGCAAGATTTCAGGGCAGGACACCAGCAGCTTCTGCTACACAACCACCGCTCGACTGAAGTTCCAGAAACATCATCCCCACCTCATCAATCTGCTTCAAGAATTTAGAACAGTTGGCTTTTAAGGGTCATTTAGGTGACTCTAAACTATAGGATTTTCATAATTTGGTTGCAACTCGAAAAAAAAAATAAAAGATTTATCCTATTGGTTTTGACCTCATTATTGAAGCTTATCCTCTTCCAGTCATCACTAGTGTTTTACTTTATATTCCTGTTGAATTAATAAGCAGTGTTATAGAGTTAGATCTGATTTTTATAAATAGTTTAAAATTTTTATTTCATGTTTGTTGATTCTGTTTTTCCTTCTAGCCGGTTTTTTTCTTTTTTTGAAGCCAAAAACGATGCCTTTATATTTTAATTGTATTGTTCCATAGTATCTATCATGTTTAAAGACCATTTAACTCCTAACATTGTACTGTAAATGTTTTGTAGTTTTCCCCCAATAAAATTTACTCCTATTCTCAAAAAGCATTCAGGAAACTCTTATTGCCTTTAGAGAAGAGGGTCATTTAAATTGAACCTGACACATGATGAATTTCACAGTGTAGTCCTTATCTGTAGGCTCTACATTCCTCAAGAGTGCCATAACATTTTCAGCATTATGTTTTTGTAAGAGCTTTCCCAAATGTGCTGTAATAGCATTGCTTATTTTAGTTCTTGGTTACTTCCTGGACGTTATATTGTTCAAAGATCAAATTTTCAGGGAAATGTTTCCTATCTTTTAGAAAATTTACAGTTTTTCATACTCCTTACACTTTAAGAAGCATTTCAACTTTGTTTATATCTTCATTAATACTTGATTGGTATCATTATATTTATTTCTTAACTATACAGATGATCCTTATGATATCCCAATTTGTGATGAGATTATGTCCAGAGAATCTCATTGTAAGTTGAAAACACTTTTAATACACTTAACCTACCACACATCGTGGCTCAGCCTAGATTAACTTAAGTGTGCACAGAACCCTTACATTAACCTACAGTTAGGAAAATCATCTAACATAAAGAATATTTTATAATAAATTATTAAATATCTGATGCAATTTATTGATAGTCTACTGAAAGTGAAGAACAGGAGTGTTTGTACAGGTACTTGAAGTATGGTTTCTACTGAATGCACATCACTTTTTCACCAAGATAAAGTAAAAAAACCATAAGTTGTATCATAGTAAATTGGGGACTGTGTATCTCTTTCATAAAACTGATATTTTTGAGAACAATTATCAATATATTCATCAGCAAGAACAGAACCATGTAGAATTGAAGTTTATTAGCTTAGGAATCATATAGATATATCAAGTCACATCTCAGTTTTATCACCCTTAAATATGTGTGTCTTTGGGCATATTACTTCACCTCTTAATGCTTAAAAATTCAGTTGTAAAATGGGTACATTAATAACCCATATCCCATACCAATCCTGTTAGTATTGAATGAGACAACAAATGCAAAGTGTTTAGCAGAATGCCTGAGAGATAGTATTATTACATTTCAATTGTTATTAATATTATAATATCAACACAATACATTTAATAATACTAATAATAGCAGATGCTATGGTAATAATAGTAGTACTAATGTTTCTGGAACTTTGGTCTAGTGTTGTTTGTGCAGCAGAAGCTGTTGGTACCCTGCCTTGAGGTCTTGCCATTACAGTAGTAGTTTCATTTTTTATCTAATAGCGTCCTTAAGTGAGTTAGCTGAGTGAATGAGACAATAAATGAATCAAATGTTGGCAATAAAAACGCATACGACTGTCTACATTTCAGCCACGATGGCATATTGACCTCCAAGAGAAAGGAACACATAGTCTCACTTTTTATAGTCTCTCCTTCCTGTGGTGTGGTAGGCAATGAGCTTACTGCACTGACTCACAAATAGACTTGATGACAGAAAACGAAATACAAAAAGGACTATGTAGGTGGCACTGGAACAATTTCTTTGTATGTATTGGATAGATTGACAAGGTCACCTCCTCCTCTCTCAGCAGTAATCCATTCTTCTAGGTTTCTCTAACCTGTCATAGTTCTGTGCACCATGCTAAGACAACTAAAGATTGGCAGTCCCTCTGTCAGGAACAAGGGCTTTGGTGGAAAGCTACTCACTAATGCGGGGAACTGACACTGGATCTTTTGTATTTGTCCTGCTTTGTTCTTTTAGTAATAACACGTCTGAATCCTTGTTATCATCACTTTCTAAAGTGGCCTGATCATCACTACCAATGTTTATATCACTTTTATTTTATTTCAGCCTATTATGGGGGTACAAATATTAAGGTTATATATATTGTCCTTGCCCCCACCTCCCCTCAAGTCAGAGCTTCAAGTGTGACCATCCCCCAGACGGTGCGCATCACACTCATTATGTATGTATATACCCATACCCTCCTTCCCTCTCCTGACAACCCATAAATGTTATTCCTATATGTCCACTTACATGTTGATCAGTGAAACCAATTTGCTGGTGAGTACGTGGGGTGTTTGTTTTTCCATTCTTGGGATATTTCACTTAGTAGAATGGGTTTCAGCTCCATCAGGAAAATACAAGAGGTATTATATCACCATTGTTTCTTATAGCTGAATTACTTGGAAATTTTTTTAAAAAAGTGTACAGGCACTAGGAATCAAAATGGTCATCAATAAGTAGCTAGGCTACACAATTAGAATTGACTATATTTTGTTCAGTTTCTTCACAAGAGATAGTCAGAAAATTATGTATATCTGAACCCTGAAATATCTTTTATTTTAATCATTAAAATCCTAATCAATCATTTATGTTTAAAATATCAATATCCTTGGAAACTATGATGTTTTTGTTTATTATTTCTCATGTAAGTCCCTGTGTAGAGGAAAATATGTATTTGATGGAAAGATCGTGGTTTGGAAGGGGTAGTTTAAGAGCACAGAATTTTTAGAAAATGTAAGCAATGTTATGATTGAAAGAATGGGCAATAATGTAGAAGCAAAAATATGTTAAATAATATATTATTTTGCTAGGGCTTTTTGTGTACCACTTACCATATAAAACAATGTGATTATTCCAATGATGAAATCCTTACATGCCAAGAAAAGGATTTGAACTGAGACACTTTATAAAAGAGTAGTTTACAAACAGTTTCATCTCATGAGTCCCTATGAGACATAATTCTTTCTCAAGGAAGCATTGATTCTTCTGCTTTGACTGGGAGCAAAATCTACATGTTAGCTAACACTTGACTCTTGAACATCTGCTCATACGAGAATTATTTAGTGAAAGCAGAATTTGATTGAGGACAAGGCCTTCAATTTCCAACACTTTCTCTGTTTTCTGACCAGAATTGTTGAGCTTTTCCCTTAGACTGTACATTGCATTTATCCAAATGATTGCAAGATTTGGGTTGAGCGTGTGCTTAGATGAACATTGGCTTTATTTCTCTTAGGGCAGTCCCAGCCCTCAGTACCACCCAGAAGCTTTTACGTGGTCTAAATTCTGCAGCTCAGCAACTAAGTGGTACAAACCACAGGGAGTGCATAATACCAATTTCCTGCAGTCTGCACTGCCTACCCATGTGTTTAAAATTGCGATTCCAAGATGTTGACTTTACTCTATAAAACTCTAACTAGTTTGGGCTCTGGCTCCTGCAGAATCCCTTCTCTCCCTCTGCCATGTAATGACAATTGAAGCCAGGCAGTATGCTCCTGAAGAGTATTCCCAAATTTAAGGCATATGGAGCTTTATTTAAAATGGGAAGTGCATTCCACATTGGTCATGGCTTTCCTAGGGATTCCTGTACTGCAATAGCCTAACACAGTCTCATTATGTTGACTTGGGCATCTCTTTCTAATGATCTTTAATTAAAATAGTTACATGTAACAGTACTATTCTCTAATATTTCTGGAAACTCTTCCCTGAATATTTAATATTTTCATTTGCATTTTGTATTTTTATTTTGTATGTTGTCATTTTTAACAAGTTTGATAAAGGGTACAATTTAAATTCCTTGTACTTAAAATCTTTCTAAAAACAACATAATGGCAGTATTTAGCACATGTAAAGAATATTTTTTGTTAAGTAATTGCAGTTGTGTTTAGAAAAATGTTATGACTGAAATGTAAAGGAAATCATCAAAACATATCACTGAGGGCTGAATAAATTGTGAAATCTTCTGATATATTCCAAGAAACTGCATATTTTTCTGTCCTTCTGTGAATAATATGTTTTAATTAGAATATACTTGTTTAAAAAAACTAATATAATTTAATGACACACAGTTCACTTTTTGTTACACCTATGTATTTTATTTCAATATATTCTTTTAACAATCAATATTAAATTTAAATGAAGATAGCTTTTAGGATTCAAATTTTACAACTGAAATATTCTAAGAGCAAAAAAAGCAATAATTGCATAACTGTAAATTACTCTTAAATTGCATTGATTTTCTTTTCTTTTATATTTATAATCCAGCCTATATGCACTTAAGTTACATTACCAAAATTCCCACTGCTTTACATTTAATTTTAAAATATTCATGATATACTTTCTTGGTTACTTTAAAACTAAAACAGTGCACTTTTTTGGGATAGGAAATTTTAGTTTTAATTGAAAACTACTGGTATTTAGATTCAAAAATCAAGTTTATGTAACCAATATTAAAACACGTAATTTTAAAATAGTTCATAATATTTAAGGCCCTAAATAATACAAATGGGAAAACATTCCAGCTCATTTAAGAGCATTTGAGAAAATACTTCACATTTCTTGTGTTTGGAGAAAATTTGGGAATCTAGGTAGCTATCCTGAGGCTGTGCATTTACTGGTTTATGGATTCACTGCTTCAATCTTTCCCTTTGTCTTACCTTTGTATCATCTTAATATTTCTTTATGCTTAATTTTTGCCAAGCCCTGCCATGCTTGCTCTTGGAAATTCAGTTGGTTTTATCTTTACCTATATATTTCTCTCATTTTTCTGAACCTTCAAATGCATAACTTTGCCACTTTCCTTTCTGGAATGTTTATCTGCCCCTAATTATTCATACTTTTCATCTTGTTCCAATCAGTCTCTTATTCTGGATTCTGCTCTCCAGTGGCTCTTCTCATCCCGCCATTGTTGTCAGGCAATTCCCTTGCTCAACAATCTAATACGTCTCCAATATTCTTCTGTTTTCCATCATGCCAATACTTAAATCTAACACTTTCTCAAGATTTCTAACTCCCTTTGATGATCTGTCTCTGGGTAGCTATTTTTTCCTTTATCAGAATCCAGTTCAATATTATTTTTACTAATCTTGGCTACTTACTTTTATCATTTCCTCCTTTGAAATCTTGCATTCTAATTTGTAATAAGCTATTAAAGTACATTTTTCTCTAATATATTTGGCTCATGTTTTTAGCTATGCTTGTCTCTCCAACTTATTAATAAAAATTTGAGTGTAAAGACTACATCTTAATTCAATCTCACAAACAAATCTACTCCATGCCATAAGATAAATCATAGAAACTTAAATAACAGTGGCAGAATTGCAAGCTTTAATACAGAAGTCAAGATATCCTGGAGTTAGCAACATTCAAAATATATCTTGAAATTTAGATAGAATGTCCATAAGTGTGAACATGGCTGAATCCATTTTCAGAAGTCACCATTTTAGTCATTTTCAAGCATGTGATAGGCGAGGAGACGAAAAATCAAATTGCAAGAAATTTTTGTATGATTATGTAGTCCATAGCCAGCTTCATGCCTTTCTGAAGGCAGTCGCGGAGGACTCTGCCTTCTGTAAGGCCCAATGCTTGGAATAATGTTCTGCTCTACTGCCATTCTAAAATTCTTAATAATATTTTAATACACATCTGTAATCCTAGCACAATGGGAGGCCTAGGCAGGAGGATCACTTTAGCTCAGGAGTTCTAGATCAGCCTGAGCAAGAGTAAGACTCCATCTCTACTAAAAATAGAAAAAATAAGCTGGGCATGGTGGTATATGCCTGTAGTCCCAGCTACTGGGGAGGCTGAGGCAGAAAGATCGCTTGATCCCAGGACTTTCAGGTTACAGTGAGCTATGATGACACCACTACACTCTAGCGAGGGTGACAGAGCGAAAGACTGTCTAAAAAAAAAAAAAAAAAAAAAAATAGGGCCTTGCATTTTCATATTGACTGGACTCAGAAAATTATGCAGCAAGCCCAGTTAGAACAGCATTTACCACACTTAGGCTGCCTTTTGGGCCTTGAGTAGTGCCCAAAGCAAATATTTTTTTGTGGGATCTTTTCCATATAAAAATATTTGATAAACACTAATGGATCCATGCTAGATATGTTTATCAAAGATTCAGAATAAAGTGGTATTGTATTAGTCAGGGCCAATAAGAAATATATAGCTATGTAAGAGGGGAGGTTTTAGAGGAATTGGCACACACTATTACAGACTGAGAAATCCCACGACATGCTGTATGCAAGCTGGAAAAACAGGAAAGCTGGTGATTTAATTTAGTCTGGGTCTGCAGGCCTGACAACCTGCAGCTCTGACGTCTGATATCAGGGGAAGATGGATATCCCAGATCCCAAAAGAGAGCAAATTTGTCTTTCTTTATCTTTTTGTTCTATCCTGGCTCTCAACAGAATGGAGGATGCCCACCCATGTTAGTTAATAAGAGCAGGATCTTTTTTACTAGGTGTACTGATTCATATGCTAATCTCCTTGGAAAATACCCTCACAGACTCACCTACAGATAAAGTTTTACCAGCTATTTGGGTATCCCTTAACCCAATCAAGTTGACACATAAAATTAACTGCCACAGGTACTTAAATACCTCTTATCTTATTGTCTAATTAGTTCATATGAAGATTCTCTGCAGGGCTAGGCTATGTCTTCTCCTGGGCAGATCTAAGAAACATTTCCTCCTGTTTGTTCGTTATTATCAAATACACTGTTCCTGGTTAATTTATATTTTCCACCACAAGACAGTTAATAAATTATTAATCACATTGCCATTTTTGGGAATCTGTTTGTATTGAAGTAATATAGATTTTCTTACCAATGCAATTCTGTAGTAGCATTTTTAAAGGTTATTAATGACACTCATGGCACTGAGGGTGGTCTATTGTGTAATGAATATTTGCTTCCAGTAAGGTTCTCAAATGGTATTGACTGTGCTTCTTTGATGATGACCAATAATGTAAGTCATGCCAAGGGTAAGATAATTGATTTTTGTGCATATGTTAAATTTGCCAATAGTTGTTTTATGACATAAAGGCAGAACAATACATATTCTAATCATGTCTTATCGTGAACTCTTCAGGATGTCTTCTCTGCATTCCTAGAATATGGCCTCCAAAAGAAAGTTCAGAGAAATGGTCTTGGGGACAGTGAGAAAAGCACCCCCATTCCAATGGGTGAAATCTCTTAACTCTAATGGATCTGTTCTCCTTTGTATGTCTTAAGCCTGCGCAGAGGACAGATAAATATTCCTTGGCATATAGGATCAAAACTTCCTTAGAGGACCATCTAATATGTGGCTAAACCCTGTGAAGAAGGTAAAGGGATTATCCTGGGGGACCAGAAGCAGAGGGTGCAGAAGGTATAGGCCACATGCCATAATCTCTATAATTCTTGGGAGCTATACCAGAAGTGGTATGAGGATTGGAACATGGACATCGTAGAACCCATACAGGGGCTCACAAATGTGGTTCAAGCTAAGCATCAGTGGTGAGCCTTCAGTAACCCAGACTGCTGACATCATTCTAAGTCTAGCATGCAATACCATACTTGACCAGGCTGACACCTGGAGGGCAGAGGATCAGAAAGTATCTCAAAGAGAGGAAACATGGCAAAGAGCCCACTTGGGTCCCATTGTGGGCTAGTTGAAGTCCACCAAGATGTCACCAATTGCCAAACCAGTCTCAACTCCCCACAGGGGTCTCAGAAAATGTCAAAAAAGATACTTTATAGCTCAAGATCTGAGTCAGAGGCCAGATCCTGAGCTCTGTAGTCTGAGGCCATGCTAGATCAGGCTAGTAGGGTACTTTGTTAAGATATATCTCTGATATTTACTTAAAAGGTAAATCATAGAATCTAACTTCCAGTGATTTTGAAATGTAGGTTTGGGCAAGTTATAGAATTCTTTATTTTTTAAAAGTTTCCTAGTAATTCTAGTTTTATGAAATTTTAGAATTATAATATTAGAATGATGTTGAGGTATTTCTGAATAGTTATTTTCTAGCTCCAATGGAAACATACAATTTTAATTAAGGAAGAAATACAGATCAGATGAACATAGAAATTAGATGTCACCTCCATTACAGGTGACATCTAAGCTACTATGAGATTTAAACTCCAGGACTTGGTTGAGGGTTTTTCTTACATAATATCATAAGATTTGATTACCTGGTGCATTAGTTTGTTAGGGTTGCTATAACAAATTACTGCAAGCTTGGTGGCTTAAAACAGCATTTTTTTTCTCTCTCTCATGTTCTTAAGGCCAGAAGTTTGAAATCAAATTGTTGACAGGGTTGCACCCCTTCTGTAGTCTCAGGAGAGATTCCATTCTTTGTTTCTTCTGGCTTTTGGAGGCTGTTGGCATTCTAGGTTTTTGGCAACATCACTCCATTCAGTGCCCCTGTCTTTATATGGCTTTCTGCAGTCCTGTTTGTCTATTTTCCCTCTGCCTCACGCTTAAAAGGACGTTTGTTATTGGATTTATGGTCCACCTGAGTAACTCAAGATAAGCTCCTTCCTTCAAAATTTTTAACATAATCATTTTCTTTGCAACATAAGTTAATATTAACTCTTCTACCACATATACACAGGTTACAGGGATATAGACTCATCTTTTTAGTAGCCAACCATTCAGCCCATGACACCCAATCATATGCAGGCTTATTTGCTATTATCTCCACAAAACCTAGTAGAGAGCATGACATATAGTAAGCAAATTACAATTTTTTTTAAATAATCAAATATACAGTGGATTCCACAAAAGCTCTTTAACTCACTAAATTTTTAAGTTTATATTGCAAGAGTGTGCAAACTTGTATAAGCATATTTTTTCTAAATATGTTTCTACTGACAATATAGTTTATAAGGGGCATTCCAATCCCTATAATTGTAGACAATATCAAAATTAAGTTATCCCCATGTAAAGTTTAGTTTCAAAACTGTGGAAAACTTGACTGATACAGCTTTGACACTGTGTTCTCATAACATTGAATCTTATGTTTAAGTTTTTGAAAAGACATAGATCAACTAAAACAAAGCTTAAGCCAAATAATTCATTTTGTGTTTTAAAAATTTACATATGGGGAGATAACAAGATGTCAGAATTTCATATAGCAGAATAGATACTCTCTACTTTATTGCCCCTGATAATAGAGATTAAAATACTTATGTTTTCTAATGTTTATGAGGAGTGAGGAATAAATGTATTGAGAACCTTCTGTTGGAAGGCAATGAGCTTTGCCCTAAGAATAAAAAGATGATGAATATATGACAATCATTGATATGAAGAATTTAAAATTTAAAGCAGTTACATTTAGATATATAACTAAATCAGGAATTAGTAAAATGATTCAAATTTAACAAGGAAGACATAATTTCATAACACAGGAATTAGCAAAATGATTAAAATTTAACAAGAAAGACACGTATTCATGGGAGCACAGATTCTATTGCTTCAGTTACAAATGACTTCTTTTTTGTCCCACTTAATCTGTAAGAATTTAGATACTTACATTTAGACTCACTATACAGAAGTTCAGGTCAAAAACTCACATTTTGCAAATAAAACCACCATTGCTAAAAAAAAGTTGAAATCATCAAAAATTTCAACTCTTTCAAATCATAAAATTAGCTAGAGACAGATTTAGGACTAGAAGTTGACTACTTGAGTCTCAAACTAGTAGAAATTTCCAGGATATAAACCTGTAATACAGAAAAATGTTTTTTTTTTCTTTTTGGCTTAAACTATTATCAAAACCAAGGAGAGACACACCTTGATATCTCTTCTAAAAATGTGTAAGTCCTCATTACCATGCGATATTTTGGGATTTGTTAATTTATTTGTGTGCAAGTCTTTCTTTGTATACACAGTATTTTTTATATTCCAATGTTGTATTTGAAGTTTTATAGATTTCCAAAGGCAGAGGAACTACTAAACTTTTTGTTTTGGTTTTGGTTTTATTGGTTCCTGAGACATATGGTGATACTAAGGTAGCTCAGACTTTTTATATCATAATTTATAAAAATAGTGACTTCTAAAAGTAAAATGGATATTAAACATGTTAGGAATTATAAGTTTCTTAGTACAATAATTTTGCGGATAACTGGAAAAGCTTTAGGCATAATAAAAGCAAAAATCATAAAGTATAATAAAATGAATCTACTCAATGAACAGGCACATTACCTCTGTAAAAAAAAAAAAAAAATTTTCCCTTGGCAAATTTATGTTCAATAAGTTCACATTTTGAAGTAGCTTAATCCTAGCTTAAATTTTTCTATATACATCCTTTTCTGGAGATTAATATTGCACCGTTTAACAAATGCTCTATTGTTATTACAATGAAAAATTTTTGTGTACGTATCTGAATCCTAGACATTTTTAATAAGTACTTTTCTCATGCTATCATTTTTCCAAGTCTGTAATTACTAAATATATTTTATTCTAGGGAAATTAGACTTCTCTGTTTACTATTCCAGATTACTTTTTACAGTAAATCCTCCATCCAGTACACATTTATTGAGTGCCCACCACATTCTAGGCTAAGTGATAGCAATGAATAAAACAAACAAAGGAGGTGCCATCAAGGATCCCATACTAGTGAAGAAGACAGTCTATAAGCACAAAACTAAATAGTATCTGGAAGTGAGTGCCTTGTAAAAAATAAAATAAATAAAAGGAACTGAGAACATACAGAGATACTTGAAAGATTTATACATTTCAGCATAATAGACATTAAAGGCTCTTTATTGATGTATTAATTTTTTTGTCAGCAAGTAAGAAAGGAAAAGTCAATGGAGCAGAGAAACGGCATACAGGGGAGGACAACTTTCTTGAGTAGGTAAAAGGAAAAGAACCCCATGCATAGATGGGATGTCTGGACTTAGTAGCTAATACAGAGTCTTAATTTAAACTGGAAATAAATCAGAAAATAAGGACATTGGATCAAATAGATGGATAGAAGATGAAAATGGATTTTGTAGAGTGAAGATGAATTAACTTTATTTTGTTTTCTTTCCTTCTGTGAATTAAGAAGTTAGATTATCAGTCAGCAGATCTTAATTTCATTTTTGGGTATGCCAGGGATTTTTTGGTACTTTGGTAGATTCCTTCCTACAAATTCTTAAAATAAAATGCACAAGGTTATAAAGGAAAACAGAAAATTATAAATACACTAAAAATTTATTAGTCGTCAAACTGTTAATAGGAACTAATTTTATATAATAATAAATGTGCATTTTATTACTATATTATTTACATGATTGATTGGTAGATTTTAAAACTACTATCACTTTGAAGTAGTGATGAAGATATATGTATTTCAGTATGTTTGCCAAGAACTTCAATGTGCTATTACATGTGTGCATTTTCTATGAAGTCCACAGACACAGCTAAGACAACAATGGTTTGTTGCCTACATTCCTAGCTGAAGGAAACATCATTTATATATTGGTCAAAATATTCTATTTTATTTTCCTATCCAAGATTATGAAAACCTGAATTTCCTGCACAGATCCCAAAAGCCTCTCTGAATTCCAGATTTAAGAACCTCTGTAGCACAAAGAAGCAGAACAGGTGTAGAAATATTTAGCAAGACAAATAATGTAAAATTTCTCTTTTTGAAAATGAGTGATGAAATTGATCTGGGAAACATATCAAAGTGTAATCAGCTTAGGAAATATATGAAATGGGTCATAAATTTAGGGTGTACTAAAACAGTGCAGGGTGTATTCTGCTCTAGCCAGGTTCAGCTGTTCCTGTGACCATGTAAGTGGAGTGCTGGAGTTAAGCTGGTGTAGTTTAATAGTCTAGTAAGGCAGAGAGTGGCATAAGGGAGGTGAGGATTATAATGATGGACCATAGAATCAAACCTAAGGAAGGAAGAAATAGAGGACATTAGGTGGTATGGGCAAAGAAAAGCTGGTGGTAAGAATTGGCCCCGCACCTATTAGTTACGAATTTACCCATCCCTTCCACCCTCCTTTTTAATTTCTCTATTGTGCTCTTCTTTGAACAGAAATTCTTAATGCATCAAGTTTTTGTTTGTTTATCTGTTGATTTCTTTGATTGTATATTGACTTGTAGATTGAATTAAAAAATGTTTTCCTAAACTTACTTCTATAAATTTTATAATTTTATCATTTATAACTCCACTATTAAGCTTCTCTGTAATTTTCTAATAATTTTTGTGTCTATCTCATTATCTTCCTTTCACCACCATTACTGACATTGTTCTTGGTGATTTTACCACTCGTGTACACTAGATGTCAGTAAGCTATGGCCTATGGATCAAATCTGGCCAATAATCTGTTTTTATAAACAAAGTTTTATTGGAACACAGTCACACTCACTCATTTTTTAATGTATTGCCTATGACTCTTTTCATGTTATTATGGCAGAGTTAAATATTTGTGACGAAGGCTGTATGGCCCACGAAGCTTAAAATATTTATTATCCTTTGCACAAAAAAGTTTGCCAAAGTATAATCCAAAGGGTCTCTTATAAATCAAAAAGTGAAGACAAAGGATGCTCATTAAAAAGGGATTAATGATAATGCATGAAAATATTTGTAGAAATAGAAATCAAGAGAACTAACAATATGCAGAGAAGCTCAAAATCTAGTAAACAGAGAATGTCACTTAAAAGAACAGTGAGATATCACTTTCACTTGTTAGATTAGCATAAATCAGAAAGCATGATAATGTCAATTGTTCCAGGAATGTTGGAATATGAGATCATTTGAACACAGCTAGTGTGAATGTCAACTGGCAGCCACTCCAGAGCTCAATCTTTGGTATATAATAAAATTTGAATATGTGTTTCCTATTATTTACCAATCTCATCACCATATACTACTAAAAAAAGTCTTGCTTAGATCACAAAGAAACAACTAAGCCTATTTATCGCAGCATTGAAGTGATGCCAGGTTGTTGAAGGTAATCCAGGTATCTATTACTGTTGGGTAGGAAAAATGTACAAGATAAACACAGAGTTCCGTCCTTCACCTAGGAGCAATAAATCAGGTCTAAATATGAACTATGAATTTTATAACCATAAGGCTGAGTGAAAAATAGGAAAGATAATAATATTCGCAACCTAATATCTAGAGAAATTAAAATAAACATATATAGCAATATATAATCTATAAGACAATACATACTAAAAATACTGAAGTTGTGGGAGTTGGGAGTAGGAAGAAAAGAATAACGGATGGAAGGAAGCAGGGAAATAAAGAAGGAAGATGAAAAAAATAGTATCTGTACTTTTGAGTCTTGGAAGTTTTATGGTTTTAGTAGCCAACAATCAACAATCAAATGATTCTATACAATTCAACTTAATTTTTTTTCCAAACACTAGGTACCACATTCTCCTATTCAAAATTCTTGATAAATATTAGTTTTTTCACTAGAGAAGAAAAGACTATACCATCATTCTTTTTCTCATGGATTTTGCAATGAATGAATAAAGGTGTTTTTCTTCTTAATATATTGTATTTCAGTTGGTTACGATAGCTTGAAATTTCCTGATCTCACTCAGGATCAATCTATTGCCACCTTAATGGACAGAATAACTTGAATATCCCCTAAATTATAAAAATGAATCTGATTATAACTTTTCACTCAGCACTCTAAATGAATTTTAAAGTGCATCCCTTAAACATACAGACATATAAATTTAAACATTATATTAAGAAAGAGATCCTATTAAAATTATATTTAGTGTGTTTGCTTTGTTTAGTATTAGAAATTGCTGTGAATTCAATGTATGCTTCTAGTATTAAATAAACCATAAGTGTGAAAATAGTCATGCATTGAAACCATGACCTCTTTGGGCCTTACCTTGATTTTCATTTTTTGTTTTTTGTTGTTTTTTTTTTTTTACTTAGAAGCACTTCAGATTTTCTCAAGACGTGCTAAAATATAAGAGATGTGAACTAAATATGTTTTATACTCTGGAAAGGTAAGGTTTTCCACAACTTAGATTCAGTTCAGGCTTTTGAAAGGCACTTTGAACTAAATGAAGCTCAGTCTATGTGCTGCACATGATTAAGAGGATAAGCAGAGTCATTAACTAAACTGACTAATGGGCTACAGAGCGCTAAAACTCCCAAATGCCATCATGATGAAAGGAAGGCATTTACTTATTAATTTTCCTGCATAGATCTTATTTTGGTAGCAAGAGATTGGATTCATTGCTTTACAGCTTCCCAGACTTGGTATCATTGGTCTGGTGTGATATTGTCCTTCTTAGCATATAAAAAATTTATAATTTACATGTTTCAGGTATAATTTTAGACAACCTGTCTTATCTGTTCTTTTTTAGTAGATGCAATTTCATGAAGATTTCAGATTAGTTAACACTGAATAACAGACTATTTTTACATACAAGTTCATTAAACTATGTAAGTTCCCATTAGGTTGAAAATTCAGAGTAACCAATAAATGTAATCATGCAAGCATAAGGGCCTTATTTAAAAAAAAAATATATATAAAAGAGCTTCACAAAACAACCTTATGCTGTTTTAAAATATAAAAATTATGTGTGGAGAATTATATATTTTGCAGCTCACATGTTTTTTTCCCCCTACTTTTCTACAGCATGTTTTTTATTGTGATTCCAACATATTAAATGAATTTTTGAATACTATAATATTGTTTTATACAATAAAATAGACTCCTCCAAAACAGTGTAGAAATGTCACATGTGTATGTTTATATATAAATATATACACAAAAACACACAGACACAATTGATAAGGAAGTAAAAGGTAGTTTTAGAGATGCATGACATATGAAGTCATTGATTAGTTATAGAGGTAGAATAACATTATTTTTTATAGAGGTTGCTGCAGGCTAGAAGGTTTTTGACACTACTGAGGAGACAAGTGCTACTAGATTCTGGATTAAGTGGTTGGAATATGCAATAAATGGATGTGAGGTAAGCATTAACAAGTCTCCAGAGATTTTATAAATAGAAAGGTGCTGACCTGGCTCATAAAGTGGATACAACTTATTGGAAATAAGTATGTAAGGTTGACAATAATGAGTCATGGAGAGATTTTTTTGTTACTTATTGCAAGTCAGACTTAGGGCACTGGCACCATTGCTAGGGAGGGAAAACAAAACCTACAAGTATAAATAATGAGAAGTTATAAAGAAAGAACTAAATTAGAAGCCAGAAGACCTACGTTTTAGTTAAATCTCCACCCCTTCTTAACTTTGTGACCTTCGTCTACTGGCTGAATTTCACTGGCTCTCAGTTTCTGCATGAGTAAAATAGAGTAACATCTGCACTTACAAGATTGTTGTTATGACTAAAAGATACATGAACAACAAAGAGATTTATAGCTAGAAATAGTGATTATGGGGTTAAGTTTATTTATAATGAAGAAGAGCATCAGAGAACGAGAAACTTATAGCTATTCATTACATACCTATAAACACATACACATAATTAAGTGTATATTTAACAATAAGGTGAGATTAAGTAATTAACATAGTGATAGTCATGTGTGATGTGATATTTGGTATAACCCATTGTTACCTATGTATCAGTTCTTACCAAAGAGCCAATGCTATTTTTTTCTTGTTGCTTATGATGATATTATAGTTATCTGAAATGCAAAGAAACCTAGTTTCATTCTGCCTGTGGCTGCCCAATTTTCCCAGCACCATTTATTGAATACAGATTTTTTCTCCCATGTAGATTGTTTTCTCTGTTTTCAAAGATCTCATGGTTGTAAGTGGATGGGTTTATATCTGGGTTCTTTGTTCTGTTCCACTGGTCTATGTCTCTATATTTGAATGTGATGCTGATTTATTTACTATAGCCTTGTAGTATATTTGAAATCAGGTAATGTGATGCCTCCTGATTTGTTCCATTTGCTTAGGATTGCGGAAGAACTATTCAGGCTCTTTTCTGATTCCACACAGAGTGTAAAATTATTTTTTCCAGATCTATGAAATATGATGTTGGTGTTTCGATGGGAATTGCATGGAATCTGTATAATCATTTTTGGGCAGTGGGGACATTTTAACAATGTTGATTCTTCCAATCCATAAGCGTGATATGTTTGTATTAACTGCAGTATCTCTCACCACTTACAAAAATTAATTCAAGATGGATAAAGGACTTAAATGTAAGGCATGAAACCATAATAATTCTAGAAGAAAATGTTGAAAAAACTTTTCTAGATATCGGCCTAGGCAAAGAATTTATGAAGAAGACCACAATGGCAATCACAGCAACAACAAAAATAAATAAACTGGACTTGATTAAATTAAAAACCTTCTGCAAAGCCAAGGAAATAGTTAACAGAGCAAATAGACAAGCTATAGAATGTGAGAAAATATTTGCATGGTATATATCCAATAAAGGACTAATAACCAGAATCTACACAGAACTCAAGCAAATTATCAAGAAAAAAAATCAAACTGCCCTATTAAAAAGTGGGCAGAAAACATGAACAGAAGCTTTTCAAAAGAAGATAGACAAATGGCCAATAAACATATGAAAAATTGTTCATTGTCACTAATCATCAGGGAAATGCAAATCAGAACCACAATGAGCTATTACCTTAGCACTGTCCGAAAGACTTTTATTAAAAATTCTAAAAACAATAGATGTTGGCATGGATGAAAAAAGAAAGGAACACTTATATACTGTTGGTGGGGCTGTACAATCTTTATGGAAAACAGTATGGAGATTCCTCAAATAATTAAAAGTTGACCTACCAGTTGATCCAGCAATCCCACTACCAGATATTTGCCCAAAGGAAAAGAAGTCATTTTATCAAAAAGACACCTGCACCCGAATGTTTATCACAGCAAAATTTACAATTGCAAAGATGTGGAATCAACCCAAATGCCCATCAGTTTATGAGTAGATTAATAAAATAATAGATGAGTGGTACGTGTATACTATGGAATACTACTCAGCCTTGCAAAAGGACAACTTTATACCTCTCACAACCATTTAGATGGAACTGTATACCACCATCCTAAGTGAAGTATCTAAAGCTATAGTCTCCAAGTCCCCCTGTAGTTGACCAGTACCATCTGTGGCCTGTTAGGAACTGGGCGGTGCATCACCACCTGAGCTCCATCCATCCACCCGTGTCTGTGGAAAAATTGTCTTCCGTGAAACCAGGCCCTGGTGCCAAAACACTGGGGACCGCTAATCTAAAGAATGGAAAAGCAAACACCACATGTACATTATAAAAGCAACCCATATAACTAGAAACATATGTAGCCCCATAATATTTTGAAATAAAAAAAAATAACTAATTTGACAGAAAAAAATAAACATAAATAAAATGCAAAGAAACCTAAAGTAGCTAAGAAGTATCAAAATCTATAGGTACATATGAGAATTTCACTGGTGTTAGAAGAAAAAATAATGCCCAGCATTACAATCAATGGAGATACAGCAAAAAATTATATTTCAAGAGTGATATTTAATAATATTTAGCAAAGACAGAGAGGGTATTATCTCTGTTTATAACAGAATCACTAAATAAATTAAAAATGATTTATTCTCTACACACTTAGGTTTTGATAACCTCACTCTTATAGGTAATACGTGAATGTCAAAACTGAATGTCAAAAATTTTACTTACATTTTACTTTTCTGTGGTTTTATTGCTTATATATTATATACAAATAGTACTTATTTATGACAGCTGTTACCCTTTGAATCTAATGACACCATCTAATATACTTACTGATACATTTCTGGACCAACAACACACGGAGAACATTTTCTGTGTCTGAGTACCTGTTAATACCCTGGAGATTTCATTATTTTTAAGTGATAATTCACGTAATATTAACACACGTAATACATTCTGATTACATTTGCCAATGGTTTTCATTTTAACAACTAATTACTCATTTTTATTTCTAATATATTTGATTATGAGCTACCTAAAATTCCATGTAGTTTTCAAGAAATCATAGTCCTTGATAATGTATGCCCAATTAGATTATATTTTAGGTTGATTTTAAAAACTAGTTTTAGTCTCTTAAAGAAAAACAAAAAATAGAGACAATAAACTAGTCAAAAAATAGTAAAGATTATTCCTAAAGAAATAAACTTCACAGACTTAATGGAGCATTTTCCTATTTTATTTTTTAAGAAATAATCAGATAATCATGTGTCAGTCCTTATAAATTGTTTTATGCTGCTTCAAAAATTGATATTAATAATATTGTAAAGACTGGAAATTTAAGACACAGATCGAAGAATTATTATAATGTCATGAGGAAAGTATTCAGATGAGAAGCTATTCCTATCTACCTTTAAAACTTCAAGCTGCATGTGTTGTTTGTGTCCAACTGCAAAAAAGGAAGATACATACATTAAAATCTGAGAAAAGTTTAACATTACAGACGGAAACACATTTCTGAAAGGAATCTCAATTTTATGCTATTATTTTGTATGTTTATATTAACTCATTATATTTTATGTATTTTTCCAATCATCCTGCACAATACTTCAAAACATATTTCTAGACTATTTTCAATGTAAAAATTCTTCAACCTTAATATTTATGACTGAAAGTAAGAGACAAATTTTTATTTTTTTCTACAGTTTTAATTTTGTCTATTAGTGTTAGGAGATAAAATATAGAAAAGCAGCTATCTAAGCTATGATTTATCTTTGTAAATTAACTAAATGTCAGCTATTACCAGAGCAAGAGATATTTTTAAAAGTTTAAATATATGATCCTTCATTTATTATATCTATGTGAATGATGTGAAGTAATACATTATGCTTTCTGAAACCGTTCCCATACATCATGACACTGCAGAACAATTTGGCTTATTTATTATTTTTTAAACAGTCATTGAATATAGTGTACTGACATGTTTTATTTCCCAAGCTACATGGACATGGAGAGTGGTTTTTACATCAATCCACAGTAACCAGAAGTTATTTTCCATAGGAAACAATAACAAATGTAATTGACAAATTGTGTTTGCTAGGGGAAGCAACATTACATTATTTTCTAATAATGAGGCAGCTAACATACTGCCACTTATCAAAGTTCACAAATTAAAAAAAAAGTAGCAGAGTATATTTGTTATAACTCAAGCTGAATAATTGTCAGAGCACAAGAAAAGCTTAAGTTCACTTGTAATAAACCCCAGAATGGTGGAGCTCTGTTTAAGTCTGATATATTCAGTAGAAAGGTCAGTCAGGCAGCAAAAGCCAATTATTTTCCCATAGTTGGTCCCATATTGATTTTTATACCTGATGTTGTTTAGTAGGTGGTCTGTGAATATCTACAGAATTTATTTTCATCTGGGACCTACTGGTAGGTAGATGGAAAAACAGAAATGATAGAGAAAAAACTGTCAGCCTGTAGTGTCTGTGAATATTTCTTAAAAATGGAGAAATGGAGTGGCTTCCTTTCCAAAAGGATCCACTAGAAATGAGTGAGAAAGATCGTGTAACCAAGACACGGAATTTTTAGACCAGAGAAACCTCTTATATATTAATATTATGTTGAGGTGAGATTTTGTTGTTGTTGTTTTTAATTTAGGTTATCTAAAATACTTCTCCTTAGTCATAAAATATGGGATTAGCTGTGACGCTAAACCTGTAAAAGACACAAGGTATTCAAATGAAAGACAATGATATAGCTAGGCCCATAAAATTTGCATTTATATATAAAAGAAAGCAAAAAAACAAACAGACAAAAAAAAAACACTGGTAAAGTGTTTCAATATTTGACATTATAGCTTGGATTAAAATTCATTATTATCATTGTGAATCATCAAGATACTCCACCCTGATAAGTTATAATTCAGAAATTTAACTCAAATTCCTAGACTACAGAAACAAAGTTCTTAGACACACGTATGCTACTCAATCTCCCACTCTAATTCCATAGTTCGTGTAAATGAGACTATGTCCATTTCCAGAATTATTTTAGCTGGTGATAGAGCAAGGTTTAGGACCAGTGCACTACAGTTCTGTGGACATTGCAGTATGTTTGTCCATATGTGTGTGCATGCCAGTGTGTTCATGCAAGAGTGCATGAGTGTTTGTGTGTGTGTACATGTGTGTAAGAAACAGAAACAAATGTATATCACAAATAAATGTTTTTTGAGTGTAGATATCATTATCCAATTGTCTAAATGTTCATAGAAAGCAGAACACATTCTAATACTTCTTTAGTATCCTCCATTTATCTTGCTTATTATTGGAAAGAAATAGAATAAAGAAGAAAAAGAAAGAAAATAAAAAGATTAGAAAATACATGTGTTATTAAAATATTAATTATTAACATATTTTTTAGAGTTACAGTCATGCTATATCCCCAGGCTGAAATCAAACTCCTGGGCTCAAATGATCATCCTGCCTCAGCCTCCTTAGTAGCTGGGACTACAGTTGAATACCACTGGCTGGTCATTATCAAAAGAATTTATGTGTCTATTTTGTTCCCCAAATTATGATTCTTTGACACTATATAAACCTGGAAAAATCTAGAGGGGTTGGAGCCACATCCTGTAATATTTCTTTACACAATCAGGTGGCTGAGGTGGGAGGATTTGCTGAGCCTACCAGTTTGACACCAGCCTTGACAATACAGTGAGACCTCACCTAAAAAAAAAAAAATCCTCTCTATAAAGTGTTGTGCACAGAGTTTAAGAACAAAGACTAAGGATAGATTGCCAGAGACTGTTCCACTTTCATAGTGTTGGACCATAGTCAAGTCATCTAAACTTTCAGAGTTTCAGTTTCTTCACTAGTAAAATAGGTATATCCACAGTACCCATCGTAATTTGTTTTCAGGAGCAATGCCTAGAACAAAGTAAGTACCTTCAAAATATTAGCTATTGCTTTAAAATTATTGCCTGATTAAATGGAAACTTGGAGTATTTTAAATTTTTCAAAAGTAAACATGATGCATCATTAACCCTACAAAGATAATGAAATCACAGTAAAGAAATATTCCTTTTTATCTCTTATATCTAAATGGCAAATAATCAAAAGAAATATTTAAAGCTTCCCCCAAATTTTATTAGAATATGCAGTTACTTAATTCAGTTATTAATTAATAAAAAACGTATTTTCCCTAGCTGGTTGTAACTTAGATTTTGTGAAAACATTCTCTTAGGGCAACATTAAGTGACAATTCCAGTATGTGTATCTTTATTCTAATTAATATTAAGAGAAACTATCATGATTACTTTCACCTATTTAATGTCTCATTGAATGTGGTATCCATGCCACATGCTACATTTCCATGAGAAAAGATACAATAAAATCTAGTAATAAGAATTAAAGAACATGCAAAAATGATGGCAGAATACCTATGCTTGGTGTATGTGTTTCAATAATCTCCTATGAGCACCAATTTGTAATTCACATTTTTTTATATTTTTGCTTCATATTTTTATATCAGATATATATTAATATATTAAGATATCTGACATCTGAACAAAGTTTTAAAGTTTTCACATTTATTTCAAGCTCTATGAATAAATGATTATAACCATTTTTCAAATAAATTATTTTATGTTAGATTTTTAAAAAATAATTACATTTTTTCTCATCAAAGAAATGTAGATAAGTATGAGTTAAGCCAACTTTAACCCTGAACATTAATTTCCTTTAAAAAAGCAAAAACCTCTCAAACATGGACTTTTTGTTCATTAGAACAGGAATTGACTAACTATACCTTATAGGTTAAATCTAGCTCACTGCCTGATTTTGTAAGTAAAGTTTTATTGGAAGACCAATACTCATTTGCTTACATATTGTCTATGACTGCTTCCATACTACAATAGCAGAGGTAACAGAGGCAGTCTAGTCTAAAATGTTTACTATCAGACTCTTTTCAGATAGAGTTAAGGACATAGAGATTCTTTATACATTTCAACTTATTTCAATCTAGTCAAATTTACCATAAATTTTCCCTGAATTCTTACCTAGTCAT
Source organism: Lepilemur ruficaudatus (assembly GCA_963574885.1). NCBI lineage: Eukaryota > Metazoa > Chordata > Mammalia > Primates > Lepilemuridae > Lepilemur > Lepilemur ruficaudatus. The sequence goes on from CAUYRT010018859.1 coordinate 23,677, forward strand.
GTGTCGCTTAAGGATGGAGTTACATTCTTAGAAATGCATCATGAGGCAAATTCTTGTGTAAAGATCATAGCGTGTATTTACAAAAACCTAGATGTGTCTTTGAATATAGTCTTTTGACTGAATCCAAATTTTACAGAACAAATTCATTTGTTCTATAAAGTTCAGATTCAGTTGAGGGGCCACATTTGATGATCTGGAGGGCCATAGGTAACCTTGAGGCTGCAGGTTCCCCACCCTGGATAGGCGGATAAATTTTTAAATGGTAAAACATTTCAGTTAGACAAGATAAATATGTTCTGGAGATTGAATGTACAGCACGGTGACTATAGTTTTCAATACTGTATAGTATACTTGAAAATTGCTAAGAGATTGGATGTTCTCATCATACACACACACACACAAATTGATAAATATGTGAATTGATGGACATTCTCTTTAGCTTCATTTAATCATTTCACAAGGTACCCATAGAACAAAACTGCCTGTTCAAGGTCAGGTGTGGTGGTTTATACCTATAATCCCAGAACTTTGGAAGATTGAGATGGTAGGATCACCTGAAGACAGGAGTCCAAGACCAGTCTGGGCAACGCAGTGAGATCCTGTCTCTAGAATTTTTTTTTTTTAATTAGCTGGGCAAGGTGGCATGCTCATGCAGTCCTAGCTATGCCTGAATATTGCTTGAGCCCAAAAGTTTTGAGGCTGCAGTGAGCTATGATTACACCACTGCACTCCAACCTGGGTGACAGAGCAAGACCATGTCTCTTACAAAAAAGAAAAAAAATTAAAACTTTATGTTTTGTATCATAAATTTATACAATTTTTTTTGTCAATTATACCTTAATAATGTAGAGGGAAATGGGAGAATGTGGCAACTTCTCTAAGAGAAATAAAATTAAGTACAACAGGGAAAAAGCAATAAATATATAAATTAAATATTATTTAAATGTGTAAAACTAACTGTAACCAAAATATATGTACTAGATTGCATTAATGTTTTTACAAAGATCTACAAAAAGAAAAAGAAGAATGAGAGATTATGTCATGTGATGTGGCTGGTTAATTATTAAGCCAAAACCTTGATTTATTCTCCAAGAAAGAAAAATAATTATGTCCAAAAATTTACTTAATACATGATCATCTCATAATACATTGTAATACATAATACATTGTAAATTCTGCAATGGAAAAGAGATTTTAAGCAATCCAAATTCTCTTACTCAAGTTCCTTGAGGCATGTTCTTTTGATAGGCTTTAACGCTAGATCATGTGAGAAACTCCCAGGATATGATGGTAAATTGAAATTAGAGATCAGAATTTCTAGCATAAATAATTACCAATTAAGCAAGGAAGTATAACTTCATGTCTTGAGCTTTAAAAATGGCTTCTGGTTATGTGATATGTACAATAGTCTGGGGAAACCACCAAGATCCTTCTATAACTACCCCCTACCCACACCCAACACACTCCACCCAGGTGGAATGTGTGGCAAAATCTTAAAAAAATAGTCACCAGTACCTCATAATTTTGATACAAAGATAAATTTGGACATCTCAGGAAAAAGACACAAGCAAACTTTCAAGGTAAAAGCTATTCCATACCACCCCTATATCTCAGGAGAAGATTTTAAAAGCAAAACAAAACAAAATGGAAAGACAACATGACTCATTATTTTGGAAATTTTTACTCTTGGAGAAATTTGAAATGAATTATTATAATCAACGAGGACTAATTATCTTCAGGAATAGACAGAACTTTACATGATAAAATAAAAATGAAAACAAAAATATTCTCTGAGGAATGGCTAGCTGTATAAAAAAGTTAAATTGAAATAAAACAGCAACTGAATCTGTAGGGCCAGGGGGTGGGAAGCTTAATAATATGACTTCATTTGCTTCACTCTGATATGTGGAAATAAAAGAAGTTTACTTCAGTTGCACCCTTCAGATAACTGTTATCAGGGTCAAAGTCGAATAAATATGATAGGCAACGGCTGTGTACAACTGCAAAGGGTTTAGAAATATGGACAAACTGGATGTGACTCTCTGTCTGCTAATTACCAGGATGATAATCATAGGCAAAGTATCTTACTTCTCCAAGTTCTCTTTCATCTTCCTTCTCCCTCATCCCTCATCTACGTCAGCACAACATACACAAACATGTCATGAATATGTGATTGGAGTTTCAGAAATAAATCAGATTTGAAATTATGAGAACAAACCGCCTTTCCTTTTTCTGTTGTTAACTCCTAGTGGCATTGTGGATAAAATTTCTATTCAGATGACTGCTTATGTGGAAACCAATAAGAGAAAATTATTTTTAAAGTGAATTTTATCACCATTAAGAAATGTTATGAACAGTATTTTCATAATTTTGTTAAATTGTTTTAGCCAGAACCACATTTTCATTAGATCTATGTTTTTCTTCTAAAACATGCTATGTTTTACCATTTTCAAGGGAATTTAATAAATCAATCTGGTCAAAGGTAAAATGTCCCATTTTATAAAGATTAAATATCAATTACTCTAATGTATGGATTAATGTGGAAAATTAAAATGAGGTGTCTGCTATTAACTTGATCCATGATGGTAAAAAAAATATGGGATTTAAATTTTATGGTTCTAAACTTCCCACGAATATTTTAGAAATTTAAAGTTCAACCTTAAGGCGATCAATTGAGATGAGCCCTCAAAGATATGCTTTTCTGATCCCTAGTCTTTTATCTGCTGATTCCATTTCAAGCTCTGCTAGTTGCTGAGGTTTTGGAAAGATGGTGATTTCAGAGGTTGGCATTCCCAGAACCTTCTGGTAACTCAATGTTAAGTTCAAAGAGATCATTTTAAAGGACTGAAAGAAGAATCGATTGGGAGAATTTAGGGGCAAAAGAAAAGAACTTTATTATTATTATTAATATAGAGTGTGGTTGTGGTCAGAACCTTGTACTTTGGTGGATAGAAAGTATTTTTACAAAAGGATGGCTTTATTTCTGTTCTTCCAGTGTCTCCCAGACTTGCGGGCTTCCCTGCAGAAAGCTACAAAACAACATATAAATTCATTCATAATCAATTGTATGCATATTGCTATGCATTTATGTTGAATATTGAGAATTAATATATCTTTAAAATTTAATTACTCCAGGTTTTCATACTTTAAATATTTTTGACAAAAAATTGTTAATGTTAACCTATTTAAAAATGAAATATGTAGACATAGAAATGATTACCACTTTAACATGTCAAAACACATAAAATATAAAATTATTCTGATTAAAATCTGACATTTGCCTTTGTAGATAAAATATTACTTCTTCTTTCTACATATATAATTACACATTATTATTTTTAATATTTTGGGTCTTACATTGCTAGATTTTTTTATAAAAGACATATGGATAGGGCAGCAAAGCAGATTCATTTATAAACTATAATTTTATTCCTTGATTCCTTTACATCATGCTAAGAATTTTATGACTTTATGAACCCCTAAGAAGACAATTTTTACACACATGGAATATACTGGTGAGATAATGGCTTAGCCTAATGACATTGAAGTTTTCAGTTAAGGTTTGAATAGCATAAAAACAAACTGTTTTCAATATAAATTACAGTAGTTCTGTTAATAAAGTTATACTTCTCTAAGCAACGATATTAAATATCACCTGAGTTTCTATATCTAGACTATCAAATTGCTAAAGCTTCTATTTCTAATATGTTGGTTATGTGACATTTTTTAAAATGACATGTGAACCAGGAGAAACATAAAGGTGGGATAATCTGCTTTTTTTTTGTTTTGTTTTTGTTATTGTTTTAGAGGAAGTTTTAATGTATTTCCATGCAAGAATATTATGTTTGAAAGTGAATACTTACGAGGGAATTGTTTCTATTTCTCTAGGATCAGGCAACTAAACTGCAGAGAATGTCTTGTTTTTGCTCTTATGTTCTATATTAGAGTGTCCACGAGGCATTCAACAGCAGAAGTGCCACACCTGAGGTGTTTACTATGTGCTCTTCATGATAAATTATATCTAAGTCGCAATGTTCCTCCACTTTGATCCTAGAAGAGGGTAGTGCAGTTTTTAAGAAGATCCATTGGTATCTGGAAAACCAGTAGTATTATCTATCAATATCATTTTTATAAAACGTACTGATATTCAACATTATTATTTGATATAAGGTTCTCAATCAGTATATTGATCGGTCTGCCCTGGATCATGCATTATTGGAAGTGACCTGAGTTTAATGAGAAAGCGTTATAGTTGATGAAGTTAACAGGGATAACTTTTATTAGATTTCTGCATATTGCAAAGGGGATTTATGGATTATGTCACTTTAATTCAATTAAATTCACCTTCATGAAGTAAATAAAGGATTTTAAAAAGAGTTCTAAAAATGAATCACAAAAAAATTATCAACAAAAATGCAAAGTAAAATTTATATTCCAAGTAGAGATCCTAGGCTCAGTGAAAGCAAAACAGTGAGACACTCATCTGATATGAAAAAAGTCACAAATGACCATGAAATTATGTGAAATATAGAGTTGGATCAATTGCCACCAATGATCAGCTTTCCTTAACATTTCTTTTGCCTTGAGATAACAGGTAATGATGCATGAGTAATAAAAAATTTAAAACATTCAAAATAGGAAGAAAGCTTGAACATTTTTTTCTACAATAAATAAGACCATGTGAAATTCAATCCAAAACTTAAAAAAATACATATTTAGTAATGTTTAGAATATTCTTTTTAAGTTATACCTAATAATTATGGGAGCAGGGAAAGGAATGCCTCAATATCATTCATATGTTGGGAAGATTCTTTTAAGATTACTTAAGTAAAAATAAAAGAAAGACAATTGGTGTTCTGGCTTATTTTAAAGAATGGTTTAATTTTATTTGTTAATATTACTTTGAAAATATTATAATATTACTTGGAAAACAATATTTATTTTCCAAGAAAAATAACATTTATTTTTCAGTAAATACAATTTTTGGAGATACACAGAAAATATCCTTAGTGATTAGAAGAATCAAGTGTTTAAAAAAAATATCATTCGATCCAGCAATAGCATTATTAGGCATCTGTCCAAAAGAGCAGAAGACATTCTGTTATAAAGACATCTGCACCCGAATGTTTATGGCAGCACAATTCACTATTGCTAGGTCATGGAAACAACCCAAGTGCCCATCAATTCGTGAGTGGATTATTAAAATTTGGTATATGTTTACAATGGAATATTACTCAATTTTAAGAAACAACAGTGAGCTAGCACGGCTTATATTATCCTGGTTTGAGCTTGAACCCATTATTGGAAGTGAGATGTCACAAGATCGGAAGAATGGGCTCCACATTTACTTGCTATCAAATTGGTACTGACTGATTAACACTATGGTGCTCAAATGGTGGTGGTGTTCACCAGGGTTTCGACAGTCGGCGGGGGTAGACCCACATCTGAAGGTTGCGAGGAGCACTGTGGAGGGGAGGGGCATGCTTGAAATGTAGTTGGGGGTGGGAATTAGGGGTCTCAATAGGGGGAAGGAAATCTTCTAAAACTGATTTGTGTGAATAGCTGTACAACTTAGTAAATTTACTAATAATCATTTAATTGTATATTTAAAATGAATTAATTGCATGGTATGTAAATTATACTTCAATAAAGTTGCTTTAAAAATGAACAATAAAAATAACAATACAATAATAAAATGATACAAATAAAGATAATAATTATTCTATGTGGTAGAAATCTGGTTTCATTACTTTTTAGATGAGTGGTCATGGGCCAATTATTTAATTATTTGGAGGCGATGCAGGATGGCATCATGACATGCACTTCAGAAGGCAGTTGTGACACCCCTATGCTGAGGCATATATAATACGTCTTGAGTGTCTCATAGAAAACATTTAACAAATGCTTTCACTCTACTTTTTGTGAACAAAACTGAATGATGTTTTAAATCACTAATAAAATAGACATTCAGAAACAACAAAAAGTTCAAGCTATACAAAACAAAGAGAGCTTGCTACTAAGTTCATTTGAAAATTTCCACTGTGGATCACACTGGTGTGGCACATAGATGGGACATGCCTTCCTTCGCCAGAGTGTGGGGTTTCAAGATGAACTACTGAGTCCCTACACAATCAGAAGATCCTTGAGTTTCCTCCTTTCCTCCCTTTCCTCTTTTTATGATAGGAAAAGTCCATGCCTGAATGACACTGCCTAACTATTGTATTAAACAATGAAGGAATTTTGGTAATTAATTCAATAATGAAAATAAATTTTAAAAAAATTTAAGGAAGGAGGAATGTAATTCAGTCAAACTTATGATAATTAGCAATAATAGTAATTCCACTAATTTATTTTAATAGGAAACTATATTGGACTTTGCTAAAGATTTTATATTCACAAATATATTTTATCATAACAAAAATATACATAGGCAGTATATAATACCAACATTGTACCATTTTTTTGCAAGATTGTGTAACTTACCCACTGCCAGGAAGCCAGCAAGTGGCAGAATAAAAATGTGGACCCAAGTCTGTGACTCTAAGGAGCACATTCTCAAAACTTTCTATAGCAAAAAAATATTGTAATAGCCATATAGTACCGATGGAATTCTGGAAGAGACAGAAGGAGGTCAAAGAACTGAAACAAAAAATTACCAGTGAATCAGAGAATGGATACATGTGTAAAGTTCTTACTTTAATCTAGGATCCTCCCATAAATTTGAAAAAAATAAATAAAAAGTAAAAAATTCCAGTTTATACTTCTGTAAACTCAGATACATCCAAGTTAGCTCCAGCCTAGCTGCGCACCATGATGCAAAACCGTAACAAAGTGGTTAACTCTAAAATCAATTTCTGAGATTTTGGAATCTCCATGCTCACAGAGGAAAACAAGACATCACTTGATAATTCATGTAGTTTGCAAAAAACCTATTTTCTTCTGCTTTTCACCACCAATTTTCTGTATTTCCAAACCTAATACATTTCTCTGTAATTTCTTTTCAAAGATATTTCAAATAATATGAAAACCTAAATAAAGGTATTTTGTCCTTTATAGTACAGTGATGATGGGTGTTCATGCATAATAGAAAATAAATTTTCATAGTATGGACCCTATTTTCATAGAGCACAGTATTTTTGCATCGAATAAATATACCTTATTAAGAGGAAGGTTAGAAAAATTTTAAAGGAAACCACATTTTTATTTGTTAAAGAGGCAGAGGAGTGCAGTAATTATGAGCGCAGTCTTTACAGTTACACAGACGCTAATTTGAAGACTCCTGTAAATACTCTCTAAATGAATTTGAGCATATTACTTTGTCTTTATCTCAGTAGCATCTTCCTCTGGATCCTTGAGGGGCTGATGGATGGACAGAGCACAAGATCTTTCTAACAACTAAAGTAGATCATACAATTACTGTCTTTAATGCTCACTACATGATAGATAGTTTATTCTAAAATTGCCATATGCATAAATTAGAAAATAAAATATTCAAATCATAAGCACTAATTGATAAATGTTAATAGCCCAGCTTATAATACATGTCCCAGTCTTTCCTAAAGAAGTTGATAACATATTTGGAATGCTGAAACTTACATATTTAAACTTTTATTTTTAATTTTAAAATTCACATAAGCAATAAAGTTCAATTCATCAAATTTGCATACCATTGCTTTTGTTGTGGCACAGCACAGGTATGTTAAGGAAGAAGTGACATGTAATAGGTTTCCAAACTTCACTAATAAAAAGAAAACTCATTTGCTATTAAAATGACCTAATGTGTTTGGAGTCCAAGAAACTCTGGAGAATTGAGCCAGTTCTGCAGGTTAAATGACAAACCAGAATTCTGTGTCCCAGCAGGGGACATGCCCTGGGTTTCAATAAACTGTGATTGAATGTCCAAATGTCTGGGCGAGAGAGAATTTAAAAATTGAAATAGGTTCTCTTGGCACATGGCTTTGCAAATATGTGTTGGTGAAAAGAGGATGTGCTGGTTGGGTACCAAGATGCCCTATGAGATGACAGTTCCCCTGGTGAAATCCACCATCTGCTGGACTGCAGCCCTACAGGCTCTGGAACTCAGACTTGTCAATACTCCTGTTTGATGGGATTTTTAGATGCCAGTTCATGCTAACAAAGCTCATGAGACCAATGTTTAAGGCAAGAGTGCCAACCAGATAATTCATAATAAACAGAAACATAACTGCAAAACATGCTGGCATATTGCATAGAAGAGACCAAAACATTCTCTCCTTGGTGAGAGATTACATTTATGGATAGACAAATGATACTCGGTGATTTAATGCCCATTTTCCCCACTTATTTATATATTGAACCCCAAGCCCCAGCTGGACACATGACCATCCAGGCAACAACTTTTCCATAGATTAAATGCACACATATTGTGTGGTTGGTTATATATTAAAATTATTACCAAGGCTTCCATGAATGTATCTGAGGAATAACCTCTGAGAAAGCAGTTACACAACGAAATTGTAGCTGGGCTGGATATGGGGCAGAAGAAGCCAGAACACCCACTTCACTGTCAAGGATTTAAGTCATACACTGAGACTGGCAGAGAAACAAATTTGAAAAATTCTGTAATCCTAAAACACAGAACATCAGTATTAACCCTACACTGTTTTTGTTTGGGATGCTTTGAAGGAGAGAAAAATAAACATCTCTCCTTTAAGCTACTGATATTTTGGCCTGTGTTACAAATAGCCAAATTAGTTTCCTAACTAATAATCACATTGACACCTTTCCAAGTTGTTTGGGCAATGACCTCCCCTCCAATCCTCATATCTGTACCAACGGTAAGTGCAATGGAAGTTGGGAGAAGTTCACAGTCAACGAGTTTTGGAGGAATCAGGGATATCCGTACAGAAAGATTTGGCAAGAGAAGCCATGCTAACAAAGGCCAAAGAGGAAATGAGCTTGGCGGATAGAGAAAAGAGTGTGGAGCCTATTGTGCCCAAAACAGTGAGGTTAACATAGAAGATAAAGTCAGAGAAATGAGGTACGAGCATGCAAACTACTGGCGAGACGATTTCATTTACTAAGGTGTTCAATTTTTCTATAATTCTGACACACTTCCAGGAAGCAGGTGCAATGAAGAAACCAAAACGTGCATTACTGATTCTCCAGATTCTTATGACCTATTTCACCTATCTTTTGCTTTGTTTTATTATTTTGATGCTTCTAAGAAATAAATCTAGAAAGGACATCTAGAAACACAAAGGAAAATGACAGATGTGGAGAGTATAGCTGCTCAGTTCCTTTAAGCTCCTAAGAGGAGAACTGTTACGTAAATTCCACCAAATAAAGCATGTATGTGTGAGCTTCCTACTCAAAGTTTGGACCTGAGTCATCGTTTCAGATAGCTTCATCCCGCCGACTGTCTAAAATAAAATTCTGTTTCCCCATTGATGATTAATCATATTCAAATATAGGAGAGCTTAAAGCAATGGATAAAAATAGGAAGAGGAAATGAAGAATACAAGGGTTATAGATAAAAATGCAATTTTTTGGAGAAGAATTGGGTACTTTCTTCTGTTTCGTTTTTTACAGCAGTTCTCTAAAGCAAAGCCATCTGAAATAAAAGGATTTAAGTTTTTCTCTGTCTCTACTTTTTCCAAGGCAGTACCTTGTAATGTGGTCGTCTTATGTCCACCAGGTCTCTGCTTAATCTGCTTGTGCCAGACAAATAATGGTAAGCTCAGGGAAGGGGTTTGTTTTCCCACTTTTCTTTCTCTAACTTATTGTTTCAGGATTACTTCAAAAGATCAGCCTCCAGTGGAAATCCCTCCTCTCTTTTGTGAATGTAAGATTTTTATGTATTTGATGGCCTATTCAAAAGTGCCTAATGAAGACCAAACATTCACTGGACTATATGCTAAACTTAAACAATTTACTTTAATCAGATAACATCACCCAGTCTCGTTTAATTCTTGTGAGATATTATTTGTGTTGTAATTGCCACAGAATCTCACAGCTGAAATATAATAATACTAGACTACATCCTCCAACCTATGTTCCCCAACTCTGACAAATCTGTAGTTTAGGGCCACATACTGCTACTTTTCTCCAACTTGAAGTGGGTCACTGGAGAAAAGATTTTATAGTCACCTGTAGATTAAGGATATTTATATACGATTCTTCACTCCCCACCTCCAGAAACATATACATTCTCTCATTAGAGGTTACAGGCTGATAGCTGTGAGAGGTATTGGCAGTCATTGCAGGGCTGAATATTTTCTAACCTTTATTTAAACAGGATCATTCTGGCTATTGGCTTGAGGACAGACTTGAGGGAGAGAAACACAGAAACAAGAGGATATATTAAGAGTCTACTTCAATGTCTTATATACAACGATGGAGGCAGTGAGAAATAATAAAAATAAGGATATATTTTGAAGGTAAATAGGATTTCCTAAGGAATTTGATTTTTGTATGAGAGAATGAGAAAAGCAAAGAAAGATTACGCATTAGGCTGCCTTGCACTGAGAGGACTAAGGTGCCAGGAGAAGCGGGTTGGTGGATACAGGAGGGTCAGTGTGAATCAGGGATTTGGTTTCGAACATGTCAGGTTTGAGATATGATTTTCATATGCAAATGGACCTGTAGAATAGGGAGATAGATAGTCTGAAGTTCAGGAAGGTATCTAGGACGGACTCACAAATTGGGAGTCCATACACAAAATAGTATTTAAAGCCATAGGGCCAACTGAGACCATTTAGTGTGTGCATGTAGTTAAAAATGAGAAGAGAATCAATGACTAAAATTTTAGGTAAACCAATATTAAGATGCTGTGGAGAATAGAAGGAAGCAGCAAAGGAGACAGCTGCAGAATATAGTATATAGGAAATTAAATCCAATAATGTTTCCCTTAAGGGACTTCATGTTAACTGAATTCACTTTTAACAAACATATGCCCTAAGTAGACTTTATTTTATCAGTGAGATAAAACCTCTATGATCAATCATTTATTATTTCAGGAAACAATAATTGAACACCTACTCAATGCCAGGTATTGTCCTACATGTTGAAAAAATAAAGACAAATTAAAAAAAAAAAAAACCTTACCCTCAGAAAATTCAATTTAGAGGAAAAGTGTTGTAAACATAAGGGAAACGGTAATTAAAATCATCAGAGTTTTATAATTATCAGCTATGTAAACAAAACTCTGTCATCTAGGACTCCCACCTAAAGCATTACTCCAACTTTTGTCAAGTGCAAAGAGAGAAAACATGTTTGCAATTGTAAAAAGAGGCTTTATAATCATATCTTAGAGCTCATTTGCCTCCCACTCCCCTCATTTAAAAGGCCTTTCTGGGAGTTCTGGTGGCCCAACAACTTTCTTATTTCACATGAGCATTTGACTTACAAGAGACACGTAGGTAATGTGGCAGAGTCCAAGAGGACACCCTAACTGCTTTCTCTTCTGAAACAAAATGACCTTAATCTCTACTCTTCCCACCCTGGCAGATAGAAGCCAGTAGAATTATTTTATTTAATAAATGATACTAAAAAGATATTCATAGTATGAAATATGAGGAATACTTTCCAAGTTCTGGACAATGCTGATGAAATGGCAAACAAATATCATGAATAATCTCTTACTTTTGAAAGTATTAAGCAGCATGCAAGAATCTTCTAAATGGAAAAGCTTATTCTGAAAGGTCCAAAAAAGCCCTTACTTTGGATACCTAAGTCTGAAGAGCATCAGGGACTCAAAAGTGCCTCTGATCACATCATACAACTTAGAGGGACAGTGGACAAGCCTAAACAAGATATCAGACTGGACCGTCCTCTGCTAGGGAGCAAGCTGTGTCCATAAAGGACAGACACTGAGTGAAAAAGGCATAGGAGGCTACTGATCTTGCTAATGTGAGGAGACAAACAAAAAGTCATCATACATAATCACACTGTGCCTTATAGAGTCACAAAATTAGCCATCAGACATTTTTATTACTTCAAAGAGATAAAGAACAAATGGACACATGCTCTCTGCAATATACTACATAGCAGGATTCAGAAGAAAGTGATCTGAAATGTCACAGAATTCAAGTAGTTCTTCCTAAAGTATTCTTCAAAAAATAATTGTCCTAGGAAGCACACATTTTATTCAAAAATGAGTAAGAATCATAAAAGAATCAGAATGAAGTCTATGTCTACAAATTGCAGGAAAAAGAGAAAAAGAATTACAAGTCAAAGGCATAAAATAAATATAGATCTGTATAAGAGTCATATCATTAAGTAGATGTCAAAGAAACATTTCTATATGATATCAAATAAATTAAAACTTGGCCTTTAAAAAACAGCTCAACAGTACAACAGAAAGATATAAATAATAGTTGATATAATCCAGAAAATAATTAAATAGGAAAATTAAGCTATTGATGTGAATATCCATTATACAAACAAAAAAATGTAAGAAACCATTGCTAAAAACAGAATTAGGGATATGAAAAAAAGGCTCGATAACATTTAGCAAAATAAATCAGGAAAAAAGTGTTCAATGAGAAAAAAATGACAGAGATTAAAAACAAAAGATGTTAATTCAACATATTAATTATCCATGAAAAAGAATACAACAAATAAAACTTAGAACTACTAAAAATATAGAAGAAACATTTTTAAAAAAGAATACTTGAATCTGTAGATTGATAGTATACACAATTTCTAGGAAAACTTAATAAAGGACAATTAACCTAAAATATATCCATTTGATGTTACAAAACTTTATGAAAAAAAGGAGGATGTCCTTGGTTAATCCAGCCCAAAAATGTATATATCAAATAATTTAGAATAAAAAACAATTCAGGTTAGTTGTAGCCTTTCCAGCCACAGTTAATTGGAGAAAACAATGGAAGAAAGTCTTCAAACTCTTTATGGGAAGAAAGCATGAGATAAGAATTTGATACCTAGAACTTTGTTGTTCAAATATAAAGGCAAAATGAGAATTGTCCATATGTGCAAGAATGATTCATAAATGAGAGAATTCAGAAAAGACAATACTGATTAATCCTTCCTGAAAATGGCTGTTTTTGAAATTGAAAGAATTGTTTTATCTAGAGAAAAGTATTAAAAATTAAATGAATTTAAATATATAATTAAAACAAAATAAATTGAAGTCTGGTAAATTGATGCCTCCCAATTTGTTCTTTTTGCTTAAGATTGTTTTTGCTGGACGGGGTCTTCTCTGTTTCCATACAAAGTGTAGAATTATTTTTTCTAGATCTGTGAAAAATGATGCTGGAATTTTAATAGGGATTGCTTTGAATCTGTAGATCAATTTAGGTATTACATATATTTTAACAATGTTAATTCTGCTGACCCATGAGCATGCTGTGGTTTCCCACCTGTTTACATCCTCTGCTATTTCCTTCCTCAGGGTTTCATAGTTTCCCCTGTAGAGGTCTTTTACCTCCTTAGTTAAATATATTCCTAAGTATTTTATTTTCTTTGTTGCTATTGTGAAGGGTACTGAGTCTTCTACTTGGTTCTCAGTTTGACTGTTGTTGTCATATAGAAATGCTACTGCTTTCAATACATTGATTTTGTAACCTGAGATGTTGCTAAATTTGTTTATCAATTACGGTAGTCTCATGACACAATATTTGGGGTTTGCTAGGTATAAGATCATATCTTCAGCAAAGAGCAATAGTTTGATCTCTTCTGCTCACATTTGGATGCCCTTGATTTCCTTCTCTTGTCTAATTGGTCTGTCTAGGCTTTTAGCACTATGTCGAATAAAAGTGGAGATAGAGGACAACCTTGTCTGGTTCCAGTTCTAAGCAGGAATGCTTTCAATTTTTCCCCATTCAGTATGATGTTGGCTGTGGGTTTGTCATATATGGCTTGTATCATTTTTAGGTAAGCCCTCTCTATGCCTATTTTGTTAGGTGTTCTTATTATAAATGGGTGTTGAATTTTGTCAAATGCTTTTTTTCTGCATCTATTGAGAAGATTATATGGTCTTTGTTTTTCCTTCTATTTGTGTGGCAAATAACATTTATAGATTTGCCTATGTTGAACCATCCCTGAATCTCTGGGATGAAGCCCCCTTGGTCATGATAAGGTTATTTTTTTGATAAGCACCTGAATTTGGTTTGCTAGAATTTTGTTGAGAATTTTTGCATCTATATTCATAAGGGATATTAGTGTGTAGTTTTCTTGTTTTGCTGCATCCATTCCTGGTTTTGGTAGCAGGGTAATGTTGGCTTCATAAAATGTGTTGGGGAGAATTTCTTCCTTCTCTATCTTGTGGAATAATTTCTGCAGGATAGGCACCAGTTCTTCTTTCTGGTAAAATTTGGATGTGAACCATCTGGTTGGGGACTTTTCTTTTTAGGAAAGTTTCTTATTGCTGCTTCAATTTCAGTACTTGATACTGGTCTGACCAGGAAGTCCATTTCTTCCTGATTGAGCCAAGGGAGGCTGTGTGTTTCTAAGAATTTGTCCATTTCCTCCACATTTTCAAGTTCATGTGCATAGAGGTCTTTATAGTATTCGTAGACGATATTTTGTATTTCCATGGCATCTGTTGTAATTTCTCTTTTTTCATTCTGGATGGAGCTTATTAGAATCCTTTCTTCTCTGCTTCTCTTTAATCCAGCAAGATGCTACAAGGCTATAGTAACTAAAACATCATGTTATTGGCACAATAACAGAGATATAGACCAATGGAACAGAACTGAGAACCCAAATATAAAACCATCCTCATATGGCTATCTAATCTTTGACAAAGCAGACAAAAACCTACACTTTGGAAAAGAATCCTTATTCAATAAATGGTGCTGGGAAAATTGGATAGCCACATGTACAACACTGAATCAGGATCTGCACCTCTCACCTCTCACAAAAATCAACTCACAATTGGTAACAGACTCAAACCTAAAGCATGAAACTGTAAGAATTCTGGAAGAAAATATTGGAAAAACTCTTATGGACATTGGCCTAGGCAAAGAATTTATAAAGAAGGCCCAAAGGCAATCACAGCAACAGCAAAAATAAATAAATGGGACCTGATCAAATTTAAAAGCTTCTTCACAGCCAGGGAAACTATCATGAAAGCAAACAGACAACCTACAGAATGGGAGAAACTATTCACATGTTATTCATCTGATAAAGGGCTAAGAACTAGAATCTATGTAGAACTCAGGAAAATCAGCAAGAAAAAAAATCAAGCAGCCCTATCAAAAAGTGGGTGAAGGACGTGAGCAGAGATTTTTAAATGAAGATAGACTAAAGGCCAACAAACATATGAAAAAATGCTCAATATCTCTAATCCTCAGGGAAATGCAAATCAAAACCACAATGAGATATCAATTATCTCCAGTGAGAATGGCCTTTATCAAAAAGTCCCAAAAATTAAATGATGGCATGGATGTGGGGAGATAGGAACACTCATACACTGCTGGTGGGACTACAATCTGGTACAACCTCTGTGGAAATTAATATGGAGATACCTCCAAGAGCTACAAGTAGAACTAACATTTAATCCAGCAATCCCATTACTGGGCATCTACCCAAAAGAATAAAAAACATTATATAAAAAAGACATCTGCACTAGAATGTTTATAGCAGCACAATTCACAATTGCAAAGATTGGAAACACCCCAAGTGCCCATCAATACATGAGTGGATGAATAAAATATGGTATATGTATATAATGAAGTTCTACTCAGCCACACAAAGCAGTAGTGATCTAGCACCTCTTGTATTTTCCTGGATAGAGCTGGAACCCATTCTACTAAGTGAAGTATCCCAAGAATGGAAAAACAAGCACTACATGTACTCACCATCAAATTGGTATTAATTAATCAACACTTAAGTGCACATATATTAATAACATTCATAGAGTGTCAGGTGGATGGGAGGGGGGAGGAAGGGATGGGTATATACACACCTAATGGGTGCGGTGTGCACCATCTGGGGGATGGATATGCTTGAAGGTCTGACCTGGGTGGGGCAAAAGGCAATATATGTATCCTAAACGTTTATAATTTGTACCCCCATAATATGCTGAAATTAAAAATACTAATAATAAAATGCAGAGTAAAACAAATAAAATGTTAGACATGGTGTTTATAAAATATTGTATGTTTTTTTTAAATACTTGCCAAGCCAAGAAGTGAAAAAGAGAGAAAATAGACCTAATGTAAGTTTGATTATTTTTTTCATTTTTTGTTCCATAGTCCATTACCCTGCTTAAAAATAACAAATCAAAAAGGAGATGTTTAAGCACATAAAGGTACCCTTTACAAAAAATATTTGTTGACCACTGCTTTTTTGTGTTAAAACACACTATATTAAAGGTTGAAATGCCACAAAGCATTCCCCATACATTATTACATCAAATGTATAAATAAAAAGTGCTAATAAATTTTAAAAAATAATCAAAATTGCAACTCCATAATGAGTAATAAACCTACCTATCTCTCACCATGATGGATCAAATATAAAAGCATAAGGAAGCAAAAAGCAAATCTATTAATAAATAGCATAACTGACAGTAAATTTAACAGTCAAATCTATAACAGGGTATAGACTCAG
>CAUYRT010018860.1:0-10182 GCA_963574885.1 Lepilemur ruficaudatus
ATTAATTTCTTTCTATTTATAGTAGAGACGGGGTCTCGCTCTTGCTCAGGCTGGTCTCGAACTCCTGACCTTGAGTGATCCACCGGCCTCGGCCTCCCAGAGTGCTAGGATTACAGGCGTGAGCCACCGCGCCCGGCCTGATTTCATGTTTGGACACAGCTTCTGATTGGTGAGAGTTGAGGCCATCGGGTAGGATGAATGCTATCAGTGGTCAACTAACTGGATCTTCTCTGTGTGGACACACCACTCTAAACAGTTTCGCATTCACTGTTTTACCAGCATGCCCTGTTTTTCTACTTGAACTGCAACACTGGTAGCTTGTGACAGGAATTGATGAGCAGTGGAATTAGAACAAAGGAAGGTCCCCCTTACTTTTCCTAGACTCACTATTATTTATTACATGTAACAAAATATAACTACGTTGTTAACACTGCTTACTATGTGCCAGACATTATTCTAAGCACTCCACAATATATTATTTCATTTAATCTTAACAACGAGATCGTATTATCCCACATTTACAGATGAGGAAACTAAGGCCCAGGAGACTTGCCTAAAGAGTCAGAGTTTGAGCACAGGAGTTTGACTTCAAAGACATGTTCTTAGGCACTAATACTATCTTAACTTGAGAACAATGTCAGATGTCATCTAGTTTAATTATTTTGTAAATCACAAACATGAAACTCTGTGAACTATCTCTAGGCTCTAAACCAGCATATTACAAACTAGGCAAGCACCTATGTCCCTGGCAAAGTGTTCAAGGATAGTGTGGAGGATAAAGCAACTCCATCTTGAATGCTAATCTGCCATGTTGACTTCTGGTTAACCTCTGTTCTGGAATGCCTCTGAGAGTTCTACTTTATCTACCATTACCCTAAATCCTGCCCTTAGGTCAAAACAACCTTGACCCATAAATCTTGACCTTAGGCAGATTCATCTAGTATTCTTGCTTTTCCCTGAGAGGTCAACTTTAATTGTCCTACATATTCCTTACCTAAGGTATACAACCCTGGGTCTGGGGGGTAATAGGGTGGGGATCCACCATTTTGTCTCTCCTTGCCCCTGCCCAAGACATGGCTTCTGTTCATAAATCCCTATCAAATGTTTCTTTCTAAGAACTGGATGTGTCAGCTTCTTTCTTCGTCCCTTCAGCCTCCTCAGACTTTGGGGGTAGGTTTGCATAGACCTGTTCACTATGAAACAGCTTATGTTGGAGGAAAGAAGAGCTAATGGAAACTCAGTTACTATTTTGTAATGAATATTGGGGGCAAGGGAATAGGGCAGCACGGCCTCTTTTACCTTTATACTGGGAGACTATATTCTAAGTTTAGGGGCACTATGTATGGTTAAGACTTGACACCTAGGGAAAGCTCCAGGCAGTCCTTTTTATTCAGCTCCAACTGACATCAAAAGCAGTTTATTTACTTATTTTTTTGTTGAGACAGAGTCTCACTCTGTTGCCCGGGCTAGAGTGCCGTGGCGTCAGCCTAGCTCACAGCAACCTCCAACTCCTGGGCTCAAGCGCTCCTCCTGCCTCAGCCTCCCAAAGTGCTAGGATTACAGGCATGAGCTACTGCGCTGGGCCGCAAAGCAGTTTAATTGCTTGGAATTTTTTATTTCTTGAGATAGGGTCTTGCTCTCTCAGGCTGGAGGGCCGTGGCATGATCACAGCTCACTTGCAGCCTCGAACTCCTGGGCTCAAGCGATCCTTCTACCTCAGCTTCCCGAGTAGCTGAGGCTACAGGTGAGCATCATCACACCTGGCTAATTTTGAAAATTTTTTGTAGAGACGAGGTCTCACTATGTTGCTCAGGCGGCTGGTCTCCAACTCCTGGCCTCAAGTGATCCTCCTGCTTTGGCCTCCCAGAGTGCTGGGATTACAGGCATGAGCTACCATGCTTGGTCTTTTAAATTTTTTTATCTTATATATTTTTAAATTTTTGTTTGTTTATATTTATTTATTTATCTTTTTTAAAATAGAGACGAGGTCTCCCTCTTGCTCAGGCTGGTCTTGAACTCCCGACCTCGAGCGATCCTCCCACCTCGGCCTCCCAGAGTGCTAGGATTACAGGCATGAGCCACCACACCTGGCCAAAATTTTTTATCTTCTAAACATTTATTTTAAAAATCACCATGCTAGTATTCAGTTAAAGGAAACAACTTCTGGCTTAATTGTAAGAAATATCTTTATTTTACCTTTCACAAAATTTGCATTACAATTTCTGGTAAACAAACTCTGCCTAGTCAGTCTGATATTTGTCGCTCAAAGCTGGGAGAAACCATACTTACTTGGTGATCTGAGAGTTAAATCTGTTTACTTATAATTTAATTATAAATTTAAAAAATGAAATGAGAAGCAAACCTTTTAAAACTCCAAACTTTTATTCTAAACTTGAATTTTGGAAATATATGAAGAAACTATTGTAGTACTTGGAGTTGTCTAGAGCCCTCAAGAATCTATTTGCTTTTATTTGACAGTGTCATAAAGAGTTTTTTTTTTTCTTTTTGAGACAGGGTCTTGCTCTGTCCCCCAGGCTAGAGTGCAGTGGCATCATAGTTCACCACAATCTCGAACTCCTGGGCTCAACTGATCCTTCCTTTTTTTTTTTTTTTTGAGACAGAGTCTCCCTCGTTGCCCCGGCTAGAGTGCCATGGTGTCAGCCTAGCTCACAGCAACCTCAAACTCCGGGGCTCAGGTGATCCTCCTGCCTCAGCCTCCCGAGTAGCTGGGACTACACGCATGCGCCACCATGCCCGGCTGCTTTTTTATGTATATATTTTTAGTTGTTCAGCTAATTTCTTTCTATTTTTAGTTAGAGACGGGATCTCGCTCTTGCTCAGGCTGGTCCTGAGCTCAAATGACCTCCCGCCTCGGCCTCCCAGAGTGCTCGGATTACAGGCCTGAGCCACCGAGCCCAGCCGAAATTTGTTTACTGTGAACAAGCTTATCTTAAAACCCCAGGTGCGTTGAGGGAAGAAACAAAGAAACAAAAAGTCTGGTTTAAACTCTTGCTCACATGGTCGTAATGTGTCTAGCACTATGCTAATATTTTAAAAGATAGAATGTAAAAAATTGGGACGGAGAAACTTAAGAAGTAAGTTGTCTAAAATAAACAGCTTCTGACACATTTACTGATATACTTTCTTCTAAATATACTTTACAGTTGGGGGAATTGAAGCAAAGTATCTTAGGCATTCTAACAATCTTCATTTTTCATTTATAAATTCTTTTTCCTTCCTAAGCATTTAATTACTTCTCTAGTTTTTAATATTTATTTGCTTCCAATTTTCCAAAATAGCCTTTTCCTTCCTTTAAAGCATTCTTGATTTCATAGGAAGAAGGAAACACAGGAAGAGAGAGCAATTTTGTGCTCATTGATGAGACATGCCTCAAGGGAAACCAAGTAGGTGGGGGGGGAGGAGGAGACAACGCGTGCTATCTTGGTGATGGGCACCAAGTGATGGGCACTTTGACTGAAACCGCACAAAAGCAAAGTATGTAATCAAAACGTTTGTACCCCTGTAATATTCTGGGAAAAAAAAAAGATATGTGATGCCCTCCAACTATTAAAATGTAATTTAATTCTGCTTACTCTAGTTGACCACTTCTTTCATGTATTATAGGATTAACTGAGTCAAAATTTTGGCTAGTGGAAGGTCTTATTTGTATTACATAAGTCATAGAGTCACAAACACAGGATACAAGTGCACATTTTTATTTTATTATAAATCAGGATGAATGGATATTTAAAGTTGAAAAGCTGTAATATGGAGTTGACTGAAAACAATGGATTCCGAGTCCCCAAAATGTGGAAAATCCAAACCTATACAGGCAAAATTTAAAAGAAACGATTTTCAAAATTTTATATTTAAACTTGCAGAATTTATAATTTATATTTATAATTTATATCTAATTATAATCATCACAGTTTATGTATGACAAATAAATGAAATATAAATTAAGAGCAATTTATTTTAAAAAACTTTATATGACTATATATGACTATTAAGTTATGAACCAAAAAGCAAACGATAAATTTGCAATATGATATACCCGACAATTAAAAAAACTATGACTATATTTCTTCTAAAGTACTTATGTTTACCAAAGGATTATTATTAATGTTACTATTATTATTATTTCAGGGACTATCTGCATCAGAATTATAGGTATGCATATTATAAATGCTCAATCCAAGCCCAGGAATTAAAATTTACAATAAGCAATCTCATTTTGATGCACACTAGTTTAAGAACAGCTGATACACTGGACAGCATTAATTTGGGAATGCTGGTAGATCAGTTTCCCAAACTTCTCAAGTAAGAATCACTTGGGCCATCTAGAGCCTAGAATCAGTGTTTTTTATCAAGCACATCAGTTGTTTATCTTCAAGGTTGAGGGGAGGGGAAAAGTTAGCTTATTATAGTTAGCAAGTATTGTACTGTAATTTTTATGCCCTTAGAACTGCAAATGAGGCTTTACTACCAACAGAAAAAAAAACTTGGCCATTTTCGTATTGATTTGGAACTACAAGCCTGAAGTTACCTTCCTAGGCTTTACCTCCTTGCCATTGCAAAGTTTCCCACTTCTCTAGAATAAACACAAAACTTCTTAATAGGGCCTACAATATCCAAGGGCATGGTTTTGCCCCCTTCCTACCACATATACATGCAGCTTTCTGGCCTTACTTTAAAGGTAGTCCTTCCTTCTCCAGTCCACGGCTAATCCCTCTACTTGTATGACCCTGAACAAGTTTCCTCATTTGTAAAATGGGAATAATAGTACCTATCTCATAGATGGTTCAGAATTAAATGAGGACAGGTAAGTAGAGTTCTCTGCAGAGAGGCAGGCACAATGAATGATAGGTATTATTTTAATCAAATCACATTCAATTCTTAAACCCACTTGTCCTCTGATATCAGCAGCCACCATTCCAAAAAAACTGCTTTTACCAGGCTCACCAACTGCCAAATCCAAATAAATTTCAGTCCTTATGTAATTGACCTTTCTGCAAGTACTGGACATTGCCGACCACTTTATCCTTTGAAACTCTCCTCCTTTGGCTTCCCTCAAAACAGTGTATCCTGGTTTCATTCTTTTTTTTTTTTTTTGAGACAGGGTCTCACTCTGTTGCTGAGGCTAGAGTGCTGTGGTGTGCTCATAGCTCACAGCAACCTGAAACTCCTGGGCTCAGGGGGTCCTCCTGTTTCAGCCTCCTGAGTAGCTGGGGACTGTAAGTTAGTACCACCACGCCCAGCTAATTTTTTGTAGAGATGGGTCTCGCTATGTTGCCCAGGCTGGTCTCGAACTTGTGGCCTCAAACTATCCTCCTGCCTCAGCCTGCCAAAGTGCTAGGATTATAGGCGTGAGCCACCATGCCTGGCCTGGACAGTCTTTTAAAGTATTTTTGGTGGTTCTTTCATTCTTTACCTTTTCAAATTTAAAAAAAGTTTTAACTTTACTGAAGTAATACATGCATATTCATATGCCAATGATAACTACTCCGAAAGGTCTTCCCTGACCATTAAATTAGCACCCTTGGCCAGGTATGGTGGCTCACACCTACAATCCCAGCACTTTGGGAGCCTGAGCCAAGAGAATCACTTGAGGCCAGGAGTTTGAGACCAGACTGGGCAACACAGCGAGACCTTGTCTCTACAAAAATATTTTAAAAATTAGCCGGGCATGGTGGCACAAGCCTGTAGTCCCAGCTACTCGGGAGGCTGAGGCAGGGGGGTCACTTGAGCTCAGGTATTCGACATTGCAGTGAACTATGATCATACCACCACACTCCAGCCTGGGCAACAGAGTTAGACCCCTCTCTTAAAAAAAAAAAAAACAAAACTAGCACCCTCACGCCATACCCTCTCACATCATTTTTTTCTTCATAGTACTTCTTAGTTTTGTTTATTGTCTTACCTCCCCCCCCAACTAAATTCCAGGCTCTTTGAGAGAAGGGACTATTTTATTCATTGCTGTATTCAGAGCATCTAGAATAATGCCTGGTACCCATTATACTTTATACTTAATGAATATTTACTGCTGATTAAAATATTCATGACATCTAATTAGTCACCAAGTCTTATAGATTCTACTGCCTAACTTCTCTCAAGTCTCTGCCTACTGTTCTTGCCTTACAACTGCCTTGCCTAAATGACTTCCGTAAGCCATCTCCAATCCTGTTCTACTAGCCACATTCTGAATTGCTGCTGAAGTGATCCAAGTCCTTTAATAGATCCCTATTGCTTTTAGGATAAAATCCAAATTTTTCAGGAAAGCATAGAGAGCTCTCCAGAATTTGGACCCTGCTAATTTTACCATTTCAGTTTTTGCCAGCCTCTTCCACGTGCACCATGCCATAACCATCCCTAACTATTTGTAGTCATACGTACGCTCTTTGCACGTGCTGTTTTCTCTGCCTGGAATGACTGACACCCATTCCTTACCCCTAGTGCTTTCTTTGCCTGGGTAACTCATACTAGTCATCTCTGGGAAGGTCTCCCTTAGCTCCAGAGTTGAGGTTACATGTCCTCTGTACACTGTATTTTATCATTTCACTTATTATGCTCTTGCATGGACTTGTCCAACACTAGACTGTAAGCCGTATTCATAGCACCTAGCATAGTACATATAGCTTGGTACAGAATTGTAGAGAAAGGGTTATTGACTGGGCACAGTGGCTCACGCCTGTAATCCTAGCACTCTGGGAGGCTGAGATGGGAGGATTACTTGAGCTCAGGAGTTTGAGACCAGTCTGACCCCATCTCTTCAAAAAACAGAAAAATTACATGGGCATGGTGGTGTGCGCCTCTAGTCCAGGCTACTTGGGAGGCTGAAGCAGGAGGATCGCTTGAGCCCAGGAGTTTGAGGTTGCAGTGAGCTATGATGAAGCCACTGTACTCTAGCCCAGGAGACAGAGCAACACCCTGTCTCAAAGAAAAAACAAAAACAAAAACAAAAAAACCCACAAAGGGTTACTGAAATGAAATGAAACCCACCAGTCTCTCTCTTATAACCAAGTCTTTATCCCAGATTGCTTTACCTTTTCTGCTTCTACACTCTGACAGCTGTATTGCTATGTACCTCTGGAGAAAAATCGCACAATAAATTGGTACCATTTTAATTAAGTCTTTAACCTCGCTTGTGCGTTAAACATCCAGTAATCCTTTTACGTATTCCTAATTAGCTCTAGTTCCAATTTTCCTCAGTGATCATTAAAAAATAAAAAAAAAAACAGGCCAGGGCACAGTGGCTCATGCCTATAATCCTAGCACTTTGGGAGGCTGATGCGGGAGGATCGCTTGAGCTCAGGAGTTCGAGACCAGCCTGAACAAGAGTGAGACCCCGTCTCTACTAAAACAGAAAAATTAGCCGGGCATGGTGGCGCATGCCTGTAGTCCCAGCTACTTGGGAGGCTGAGGCAAGATGATCGCTTGAGCCCAGGAGTTTGAGGTTGCTGTGAGCTAGGCTGATGGCTTGGCACTGTAGCCTGGGCAACAGAGCAAGACTCTGTTTCAAAAAATAAAAATAAAATAAATAAATGAAAACCAAAAAATACTTAAATAGAAAGGTTTAAAGTGAAAACAATGAGCCCCCCCCAATTCCGCCTCACTCCTGGAGATGCTAACAGCCTGAAGTCATCTTGCCCAATCTTTCCTGTGAGTATGCAAACATGGATTTATATCTCCTTTGTCCTCCAAAGAAGTGAAATCTAACCCTACCTACTTTTGCAAGAATATCTTTCCACACTAGCACATACAGATTTTTCTCATTAACAGCTGCATATTTTTCACTGAATGGACATATCAAAATTCAACCCCTCTGCTCCTAATGGACATGTAGCTTGTTTCCAGTTTCTCATTATCCCCCCTCAGTAGTTTAACACCTTACTCTAGCCCTTATTCCTCATTTTCATTTTTGTCACAAGGGTGATCCTTCCTATTTCACAGAGGAAACGGAAACTTTTAAGCGTGAACTCCTCAAACTTCCTGTCTCCCGTATCGACACACTGATCTGCGACTGCATCCATTCTTTTCTCTACCTCAGCGGAAGCGATCTCTCCTCATAAGGCAAATTTCTCTCTGTTAGCTAACATCCCCTCTTTGTCTTCACAGGTCCTTCCAACAATTATCTTCTCTTGCTTTTTCCAGCCCTCTATTGCTTTCCCCTAAGCCTACGTAAGCGTACTTATCTTCCATCCTAAGACTCTCCCTCTTTTATTCTTCACAGCCCAGCTTCTTGGAAGAGTAGTCTATGATCTGGTGATCTCTGCTGTAACTTCCTCACCTCCCAGCTGTTTCTCACTGCCCCCCCGCCCCCACTGCTGGCTGGATTCCAGTCTCACTACTCTGCTAAAACTGGTTTTGCTAAGCTCAGGTCATCAGGGACCTGCTAATTGGACCAAATCCAAATGCTTTCTCTCAGGCCTGATTTTACTTTACTTTTCTGTGATATATATGTTGTCTTTTTTCCTCCCTTTAAAATTCCTTCCTTCATTTGAGAAATACTTGCTCTTTAGGTTTTCTATTTCTGACCACCCCTAAATATCAGTGTTCACTGGGATTCTATCCTCCATGCTCTTCTGACTCCACACATGCTTCCTATGTGATCTCACCTATTCCTGAGGCTGTTCAAATCCTAAGGTGTATATATATTATACTTCAAGCTCACATGCTTCAAACCACGCTTAGCTGTTTCCCCTACCTTCCACCCTGAACTTGTTCCGTGAATGGGTATCATTTACTCATTTACCCAGTCACCTAAATGATAAAACCAGGTTCTATTATTTTCCCCCCATTTCCAATCAGTCACCAACACATATCTCTCATTCCATCCTGTCAGTGCCTCAGTCATAGTTTAGGTCTCCATCATCTCTCATCTGACATCATCCCTCTCCACTCTATTTTCATACTACTGCCAGAGTGATGGCTCTAAAATGAGCATTTGATTTTGAGCTTGTAATCACTATACTATGTATGTTCCCTATTTTTCTAGCCATCCATGAACACTTGTAGTTCCATGAACATGTTTCATGCCCCTAAGCATTCTGTTCCCTCTGCTTAAAAAGCGCTCCCACCCTCTACCCCTATGACTATCTGGTAAATGCCTCCCTACTCTTCATCATCTTTTAAGGGTCTCCTCTGCGAAGCATTTCTGTCCTTTCTCTGTAAGTACAGTTGAGAACTTCTTCCTCTCACCACAGAATCTTGTAAGTAACTATTCATTGCAATGACTGCTTTTTATTAAACTTATTTATTTACATATCTATCTCTCATTCTAGATCTTAAGTTCCTTATAATCAGAGACTGTATTTTACCTCTCTCTTTTTTTTTTTTTTTGAGACAGAGTCTCACTGTGTTGCCTGGGCTAGAGTGCCGTGGCGTCAGCCTGGCTCACAGCAACCTCAAACTCCTGGGCTCAAGCGATCCTTCTGCCTCAGCCTTCCGAGTAGCTGGGACCACAGGCATGCACCACCATGCCCGGCTAATTTTTTTTTCTATATATATTTAGTTGGCCAATTAATTTCTTTCTATTATCAGTAGAGACGGGGTCTCGCTCTTGCTCAGGCTGGTTTCAAACTCCTGACCTTGAGCAATCAGCCCTCCTCAGCCTCCCAGAGTGCTAGGATTACAGGCGTGAGCCACCGCGCCTGGCCTTAGCTGAGGGTTTTTAAGCAGGAAAGTTACACAGCAAGAGCTAAGAGCCAAGGCCGGGTGCGTTGGCTCACGCCTGTAATCCTAGCACTCTGGGAGGCCGAGGCGGGTGGATAGCTCAAGGTCAGGAGTTCGAGACCAGCCTGAGCAAGAGCGAGACCCCGTCTCTACTATAAATAGAAAGAACTTAATTGGCCAACTAAAAATATATAGAAAAAATTAGCTGGGCATGGTGGTGCATGCCTGTACTCCCAGCTACTTGGGAGGCTGAGGCAGAAGGATCGCTTGAGCCCAGGAGTTTGAGGTTGCTGTGAGCTAGGCTGACGCCATGGCACTCTACAGCCCGGGCAACAGAGTGAGACTATGTCTAAAAAAAAAAAAAAAAAAGACTAATAGGTACAACCCTTCTTTTATTGTCAAAAATGTATCTGGATAGTCTTGATTCTTTATTTTTTCAACAAAATATGTACATTTTCAAATTTCTTCCACTCTACCAGCTCCTCTGCACTGGTTTGCCTGAAAATGTAG